>KB671532.1:842460-889085 GCA_000349105.1 Anopheles epiroticus | reverse complement strand
CACACACACACACACACGGACACACACACAAAGCGACGCGAGGCGTAAGGCCGGCTGGTGAGGGATCGCGGTGGGAAAATGGGCAACCGACAAGAAAATATATTTATATTTAGCTCTCATTTTTCTCTGAGTGATGACATTTGCAGGATTTGCGTTCGTCTTTTTCTTTGCTTCTGTGTTGCTGTTGCTACGACTCCTCCCAATAGAGCACCCTCAAGCGCGGCCGTTCGAGTAAGGTTCAAAAAAGGGAAGGAAGCTGCAAGACGAATCTAGAACTAGGATCTAGGTGAAACGAACAAGATTGATCTCCGGCCCGAGAGAGAGGAGCCTAAGCGATCCCGTACCGGATACATATTTATGGCTTGCTAGACCTGTGCAAACCTCCAAAACATGGCGGCGGTTGGAAAGGACGGAGGGAAAAGCATCACCGCTAAATGTCGAAATTGATTGAGATGAGACGTCCGCCAGGTTGTGTTTTTTTTTTTTTATTTTCTACTTTCTTAATCGTTTTTCTTTTCCTTCAAAAGTGCCCGTAATCGTCTTTTCGTCTCGTGTAGAACATGTCCCCATGCCCTCCCGATCTTGAATCGCTTCAAATACCACAAGCAGCAAGGGAGATGGGAAAACCGCAGTGCGGGGAAAAACGTCTGACAGATGATTTTGCGTTACCCATGCACAGCCCCCCGTTTAAAAACGGATGACTTTAGACCAGAGCAGACGGCGTTCGGTTGGAGAGGGCACGGTACCGAGGGGTTCGCCACTATCACTGACTGGTGGAATCCCGTCAAAACAAACCGTACGGCGCATGCCCGAACACACAGACACAAACATGCGAAGGGGGGAAGGAGGGTGTGAGACGAGAAAGAAAGGACGGGAAAGTATTTTCCCCGAAGTGGGAAAAACAACTGGCGCAAGAATGGTACGGTCTCATCCCCTCATCACGCTCACGCTGAGCAGTGGCGCCCAATCTCACTATGGCTCCTGGTGAGTAGTGGAAGAGTCGAGAGTCGAGTGAGCTGAAGAGTCGCGAGTGAGCAAGAGAGCGTGAGCTAGAGAGCATGATTGCAGCTTCCGCTCTTTACCAACCCCGGACGCCCTCCAACCAGTCCGCGGCGATCGCCCCCTGCCGTAATCTGGCGGTATTTTCGCGCTCCGCTGTCGCCACGGTTTCTGGGTGAAAATAATATATCGGTAGAGAGGAGAATTTTCAGCAAATCCTCCTTGAGGAAAAGACATGTTCTTTAAATAGAATGGAATGGTTTCTACGGTCCTGGTTCCTGCCCTTCGTTTCCTCCACCACTGTTGTAATGGGGGGAGGTGGGTAAGGAGGTGGGTAATCAGACGGCCAAAACGTCGTAGTCTCCCCCTTTTTCTTGCTTGATGCTCCGGTTTCCTGAATGCACTTGAAGAACACTCTCACCTCTTCTGGAGCTTCTTCCAGAAAGCACACAAGCTAGTGTTGTAAACGGAGTGGAAGCAGATGTCATTAAGATGTTTTCGCTAGCCTGCTTGGATCACTACACACATTACACCTACCATGTGGGCTGACCGCTTCCAACACGTTCCGAGGCACACACACCAACACAGTGAGGCTTCCTCTGTGAGCGCAAGATCCGTACCGGATATGTGTGTCGGAGCGCTCCGAGAGCTCTGCACTGATAGATAAAACGCTCACTTCCCGCTGGCACTACACCGGACACCGGACACCGTTGCTGGAATACAAGGGCACGCTCGCCAAACCCCAAAATGGCCATTCCGGCACGGTAACCGCACACGCCACCAGCCACTGCATTATTCTCTGGGTTCTCTGGGTAAATTCAACCGCAAATGCTAATGACGACCCGCTCCCTTAGTACGGGACCTGCACATAGAGCTACTCACAAACACACACACACACACACAAACGAATAGGGGCGGTCTGGCGCAACTGGTGCAAGTGCATCCCCACTAGTTTGCATATGAAATTGGGAATTATACTGTACTGCGGGCGGGAAGTTTAGCGTACGCACTTGACGTTTACCTCGGCTGATGGTTGGATGGGTGGGAGGTACACGTGGAGAAGGGTTGTATGGTGATGTGGGGCTTGCATCGTACCACGTACACACACACACACAGCGAGACGTTACTGCCGGTACCGTAGCGGTCGGGGTGCGCGCACTTTTCGGCCGGCTTTCACGAGACTCACGAGGTCTAATAATAAACCGCGGCGCACACACACACACGCACACACATGTACACGCGCAGATACATACGGACAGAAGCGGTCGGATGGCACGACAAAATTGCTGGCGATGGCGACGGCGGGACGCGCGAATGGCGGCTACCCAAAATGGCTCCCACCGTCTGGCGCTGCCCGTCGGAATGTAGGCGACACTCGAACTCGGTGTGCGAACGACGGGGGGGGGAGGGGGGGGCTGGCGATCTGGCGAGGAGGATCACTTCCAGCCGGGTGCACGTGTGCAACACCGACAAAATCAATTACATGCACACACACACACACGTACACACAGACCACGCGGGCGGAAAATGCCCCCGTTTGACAGGTAATACAGGAGACAGCTCACCAAAACACGCGGTACGATCGGAAGCACGCACTCACGTCTCACGTCTCACCGAGCGGGCATGCGTTTTTGCAGGACGTACGTTTACCGCAACAGTCGCACTCACTCGCTCTCTCTCTCTCTCACTCTCACTCTCCTGGTGTATCACTCCCGTGGCTACTACGCGCGTTCTTTGCGCGGGGAATCGGTGCGCGATGGCGCGTATATGCTTCGCTGCGTGTCCTCGCGCTACCGTTAGCTTCGCACTACTGAGACACGAGCGACATCTTCTAGTCGGCGAGCGTGCTCTCGCCGTGCGGAACTAGCTCCTCGTCGCCGTTACCGTTCGTCTGTCCGCCTCGCCCGCCTGCCAGCCTTGTTTGCCGCTGCGGTAGCGCCAATTTTATTACGCGCACCGTGTGTGTTGATGTTTATTTTTATTTATTTGGCTCATTAATATTTCACCTCGCCCCGATGGCAGATGCGACGGCTGTGCCGTGGCAAAGATCCGTTGCTGATGCTGTTGCCGTCCGCGTGGTTTCACGCCCAAGAAATCGACGTTCGACGAAGCTGAAGTGAGGGAGACTCCTGTGCCGCGTTTAAAGTTGCACCGCGTGTTCGCGCTCGCGCCCCACGCGGTGTCTTTCTAATGGCTGACTTACTACTAGCCATTTAAATTGTACGCACACAGACCTTCACGTGCTCGGGAGACTGTACGCTCGCGGCCGGATAGTCCGCCACTTGGGTCGTCCTTAGTGGAATTACCAAACACAATCACATGGTAAATAATTTAATTCATATTAGCTGCATTGCTCGTTGGTGTGTGCACTGCAACGTTGTTAGTGTTTAACGTCATCTCATGCTGATGCTAGAAATACACTGTTTAGGAACAATATGGGAGGGATCAGTCTGCTCTCTTTCTCTCAGATCGTTTCTCTCTTCTTGGTGGCTTTTTATTTGATTAGACTCTCGAATTAGTGATTATGCGAAGAAGGATTTTGGAAAATTTACAACAAATCATTTTTCAAAATATTCCGATCCATTTCTTCTCCTACTTCAACTAATGCATAAATGACACTTTTGTTGTACACTTAATATTGCATTTAACCCTACATACTAAGAGACTTTCGCTAAGGAATTTAAACCACCTCGTGTAAGAGGGTTATCGAGATGTCAAAGATATAACACTATATTTATTCTTTATTTATGGACAATTTATTATTAAGCAGCTTAATATTCAGAACTCCATTAGCTTGGTATTTCATGATCCTTTTTTATTAAGTCTTTTACTATTCCCTAATACATTTTACAACCAACAATTTCACAACAAAGTATAATGAAATCATTAAATTATTTATGATATATAATATAAAAATAAATCACATAATTTAAAAATTAACTTGATGATAAAAACAAACCTCAATGCTCCTCATTAACGTCCATTCATAGTAGAGTAATCCAGTTGAGACTATATTTGTTACATTTTCAGCATGCTTGACCATGTTTATAGGCTTTGCTAAATGTTTAGCAGATATATAATAATGCTTTCAATACAATTGAAAATAATTCACTTCATGCCGCTTAAGCTGTAATTTCGCTAAAACATTTCTTTTCCAAACCATTTATTGGACTCCAATTTACCATTTATTCATCCAACATCTATTTTTTCTACTTAAAGTTCTTGAGACATCTCTTAAAGTTATTAAAATTGACATTAATAATTATAATATTTCGTAACTTGAATCAGATAAACACTAACTGACGCTTGAAATGGACTTCATCTACATTCCCTCACTCAAAAGTTTATCAAAACTCGTCACTCCAAAGTAACGAATCAGTTTACCAGAACTGCTTTTCTAACCCAAAACTCAAACCCGCAGATGTGCCAGACTTCTGTATCCCTCTCGCAATCATCATGCTTAACACTACCGTCGCTGCAATCGCAAACCTTAACTTCCGAGCAAGCATCCACCTTCAGCTTCAGAAATGTTTGATGTGGAATAATTACACCCGGCAAACATTTCCCACCGGAAAGGCAAAAGACTACCCGCATCACCCGTCGATCCCTCTCCCCATCGCCAATCATCGCCAACTGCAAAACAAGTCGATTGCACGCTTGCAAAAGACGACACAATCCGAGAGCCGAGAGTCATTGATGCTCGGGCACAACCGCAAAATGCCCGCCCGGAACCAAAACCGCAGCAGGCTGGCTCGGTCTGCCGATCCACTTTTTCGATTGTGTCTGCTGGGAGAACCGTTCGGGCAACGGCTGAGGAGGAAATTGATTATTGCCAGCTCGTGACAGGCACCGATGAGAGCTGGCATCGGGGTAGGAGTTGGAGTTGTTTTTTTTTTACTACGCTTTGCTGTTCTCTATCTCTCTGTCCCCGTGTCTGGAAGCAGTGGGAAAGGAGGACATTGGAGGAGTCCCGAGAGACAGTAGACGACTACGCTTGTGGGGGATCCGAGGGGAACCGGTTGACGTTCGAGGCATGTCTAGTCGCTGTCTAGACATCGAGATACTCCACACCGTGTGTAGTCGCTCGTCTGCCTACGCCATGCCGGCTCGTGCTTTCGGTCGTCCGCCAGGAAAGGCAAAACCGGCTCGACTCGACAGTGCCTAGAAGCCTACACGGGCCAGGCAGCGTCGTCGTCGGCGTCTCCTGTCATGTCCCGGTGGAGATTCCGCCAGTGCTCGTCGACAGTCCCGCCGGTATCTGTCTCGTCTGGGACGCGCGAGTTCTCGTGCCAGGGTCTGCAGATGGTACAGCCGTTGCTTGTTTACATGGCGAACGACACACAGGACTAAAGCTCTGCCGCGTAACGTTTTGAATGAAGTCATGTTTAGTAATTTCGGGTGGTTCAAGAGCCTAAGCCTCACGGACGCTCTAGGACCGGGTCCCGTCTGGCAAAACCACCTTCTGCTGCTCGGTAAGCCCTCTCAGAGCGCTTCCTGGCACGACCATCCAGAACCGTCCGGGCTGTCCCTTCCTGGGCACAGTGCTTCCGAGCTTTTTTGGTGTCGTTCCAAACCGACATCGTCATCGAAACGGAGGCCAGTCGAGACACATAAAATATGGCCATTGTCGTGGAAAGCTATCAGGAATATTGCTCGCACACTGAGTAGAGGGGGAACGAGAGAAACCAATGCGAACTGACAAATTACGTAGGTTGCACTGCGCGTACCCATATCCCGCAGCCACAGCAGACGGCTTGACGCCACTGCATGCCGAATTTTAGGCTTCCTCACACCGGCTCCTCTCCACGTCCATGAGCTGTTTGTTATTGTCTGGTACCGTCCCGTCCCGTCCCATCCCGTCCCGGACGGGTGGCTTACACTTTGGCCCACGCTTATGCAAGACGCGTACTCACGCACGTCACGCACACCTAGCGCCTCCGTCTTTCCCGTTTCACCGCTTTTGCTGTTCGGAGCGAATGAAGCCATTTCGACGTGCTGGCACAACCAACAGGAAGAGTTGTGGAAGAAAAAAATATTTTCACGACACAAAGCGCAACCGATTTATCGTCCGGGATGTGGAATCGATGGCTTTTCGTTGCGTTGTACTCAATACTTCCAATGGAGAAATGGAGAGCGTGGGAATGTTGCGGCGGATGGTTTATGGGCAAAGGGATCGTTGGTTGGCACCTTGGTAATGTATTAAGAAATGATTGAGCAGCAGCGCGTGCCATCATCGCTGAACGGTTCATTTAATTGTCATTCATAACGTGCAGCGTGTTCTATTGTACCTTTTTTGGGGACTTTTTTTGAGGAAGGCTTAGTCTTTTTATGTTTGAGATTGTTTATCGTTGTATTAATGGCTCAAATGTAAAGGTTTTTTTACTGTGCCAATAATTAATTTTTCTAGTAGAAGTATTTTTATAAACAATACACTAAACAGCATATGTGCAAATCAAAATAGAAAAATAAAAATATTATTTTTGAACCAACGTACAAACCGTGCATGCGAATTGCATACCAAGCAGGAAAATAATATCATATTGCATACCTATAGTACACCTAAAATAAAACAAAATAAATTGCATACCTTTAGGCGCTATACGACTTTGTTATACAGATTGCATATACACTGGCTTCATTTGGCACAAACATTTTCCAGTAGGGAAAAACCCCTGAAAAACTGACGCATAATTATGTTTTCTTTCTTTTTGAGATCATATTACAAACGACGCTTGCAATATTACATTTTTTTAGATATTAGGTTTTTAACAAGTTGGTAAATGTAGATTTGTTAAATATAAAAGAAAACACAAAAGAATAATTTTGAATACTTCTTTCCGATATTTCTATAACAAATTATAGTCAGTTAGATGGTAACAATGAAAAGCGTTAAAGAAAAGAACCAAACATTTTATGAAACAATTTTTAAGCATATTAAAACCGGTCAATTTATGTGGCTAACCGAAAAGTCAAAGCCTACGTCTAAATTATTCAATTTAGAAATTAAATTAGCACAACACAAACGTTTGCGAAAACTGCATCCCCGTCTGGAAATGGCTTCAGCATCTCAATTACAATCGTGTGCAGCTCACCTAGCCCGCACTCCTCCTCCACCACCCTGTTTATTATGCCAAAATTGTATCTAATGATACTATTTTGCTAACCCATCTGGAACGGCCCTGCCCAGGCGCAGCGCGCTAACCAACGTCCAGGGCAAAGACTAACAAAATTTAGGCTGTAAATTGAAAAGTCCCCACCCACCTTATCCCCCCCCCCTCCCGCTTTCATGCTTCCTTCCCGTTCGAGCAAAGCTCGGAACACAATCAACTCGAATTTACATAATCACAATAATCGCTCGGTGTAATCCCGCCCCGCCCAGGCTCCGCCGGCACCGGGCGGCTAACGATGTCGAGCTGGTGCGCAGAAACAGTTCGGGGCATCGGGTCGAAAGTTAATTTCCTTCGCTTCAATACCATCACGGACACATAATCGCATCCCAGCGCCACACACCCACCGGGCACACCGAGAGACCGTGAGCGAATTTGATTAAAACAATCCATTAGCTGCCGTTACCCGCTTAAAATTCCCGGCATGTTTGCACCGTTTGCCAGACGTGTTACGTGTTACCTCAATCATCATCCATCCATCCCGGGGCAAAGGGTCCTTTTGGCTCACCCACCCATTGCGGCAGGTGCATTACGGATGGACGAGCAGTGCCGGACCGGGCTTTATCCTTTGGCAGAGACGCCACGAGGTGCAGACGAATTCCACCAGGAGGAGGTCCTGCCGACGATCGTTCCGATTCGCCCGAAGGGGTGCCGAGATGTGAGTCGTGATTTTCTAGCTCCACGCCTTCCGCCCCCCATACACACACACCCCATTACGGCGCCTTTTGCAATTGTCTTCTGGCGCGAACGATGGGAAATGGGTGGAAATTTCTTCATTCCATCTCACAGCCGTCTAACAGCCGTCTACCTGCACAGACGGCTTCTGGAAAGTCTAGTCACGATAAATTTCCATCTCCACCTGGATGCACCTGCCCACGCCATGAAGGGAGGGGGACTACAGACAATCGAACAGTTCGAGATAAACAAAGCCAGACGAACGGGATCCGGATCACGGGCTGGAGCAGTCAGCCTTTTCCAATTTTCCTATTCAACAGATGTTTTGTTTGATTATTGGATCATGCCCTTCAGGTTCGCTTCAGTGATTGAAAATCACGTGTGCAGACGGGCCGTCGTCACAATGTGGCTCGCCCAGCGACACACACACACACACACACACTGGAGATGGGGTATAGTCCCTCCAGGGGGAGAGAGTATTTCGGAAAGTGAATCCTTTTCTCCTCCTCTCCGTTTCTCCCTCGGGGAGTGTACGTTGGGAAAAAAGAAAGATTTTAGCATATTAAATACCTGCCCCGACTTGGGAGCTTCTGGGGACTGAGCTCGGGTTAAGGCAGACCGGTCGAATTGTTGTTTCTAATTTGCAATGATTGACAAGGTTTCTTCTTCTTGTTCTGAGTGCGGTGTGGTCCTGCCAATTGCACTTTTGCAAACAAACTCAACACGAAGCGCACACAAAAAAGGGGCTAAATAATTCTGATCGATGCGGGTCACTGAGTTTTGTGGCAGATGCCTTGCCCTGTTGCCCTTTCTTTGCTGGAGTCATTCACCAATCAAGCTAATGGGAATGCGTGCAGGGAGGGACGGAAGGTTAGGGGAATGTTGAACATAAATAAAATCTAGAGTTTTTCTCGCTCTCTGATTTCGATAATGTGTACTGCACCGAGACTCCCAGGAGGGCCCAAAAAGGGTTTGTTTGGTTTAGATCCTTTTCTTCGTGGTAGAGAGGGTGGAGGAGAGGTGATGGAGAGGAGGGAAGCAGTCCAGCAACAGGCCGAACTGTGAGGAAAAGGTGTTTTGTTAGGATACTTTGTTTCGCAAATTAATATGCAGCTCCAATTTGATTTGCATCCAGTTGCTAAACAATTGCTGAATGTTTTCTGGGTAGACGTGGTAATGGTAATAATAACATAATGATAATTTCATGAGAATTCTCACTGTTTGAATTTTTTATGAATTTTCCTAAATTATAAGACCCGAATCTACTCTAATTGTATTTGTATCTCGTAAAACAGTTACACATATTTAACATATATTTAAGATTTTTTTTATCATGCCTACTTGATGACTCGTCTATACTTTTGTTTAGACAATATGACTCATCAACGTCCTTCTCAATAGCATCATCATGTTTGTTTTACTTTGTAACATATCTGTCCGAATTTTCCAATGCTACACTATCATCGCTCAAGTGACTTGTTACAGTGTTTAACAGCCAAATATTAACCACAAAACACATGTTTGGATCGAAAGGAAAACTTTCCTTTAGATCGACATCATCCTCTTCGCCCAATGAAAACTTCTACGCCTTTTCCATCACGGAACGACCTTGAACTGTCTGCTAAATATGCAATTAAGAAGGTCTTTCCACCTTCCCACACTCCCCGCACCCCTCCCACCCTGCTTTCCCAAACATGCCATTATGCTCGCGTTATCCTTGCGTAAATCCATTCCAGCACGAAACCCCCAACGTCGCGCTTCCCACCTGCTCACCATCATCGGCACAGCATCAGCGTCGGAAAACTTTCCCCCCTTTTACTCTCTCAGCTGATGTCGAGGGAGCTTTGAGATGTTCATTTTTTTTTTTCTTTCATGCCCCAGACGTCGTCCCGTGCCTCACATCTCTATTTGTTTTTCCCATTTTCCCTTTCAGCTCTCTCGCACCATTTCGACCCAGAATGAAGCTCATTCCGAGCAGTATTATTTATTTACCTTCAGCCTGAGTGGAGCGAGCACTGAGATGGCTTGGAGACGACGTTGGCTGTTGGTAGGACCGTGTGCACCGGGCAGGACTCGGTCGTTCTCGTTCGTACGTCTTGGTCGTCGTTGCGCTTTTAGTCGGGCAGGACATTTACATCATTACGCCGTAGAGCGAATATAAATTGCAACATTATACAACTGCCGGCAGCGCACGAAACCGAACCGAAGACCGGAGACGGGCTTAACGGCTTCCCCTCTTACCCGGGGCCGGTCGGATTCATCTCATCAAATCATCGTTCACGCTTCGTCGCAACCATCGAACCGTTTGGGTGGGGTTAGAAGTGGGGAAAAGAAGGAGGCCGGGAGGAACCGGCGAAGAGCTACTGTGTGGACCCGTTTTGCCGCCTGCCAGACCGACTAAGCGCCATCAGTTACCGGTTGCACGCCACTTGCACGGTGAATCTTTGATCGATTTTCGTTTCTTTTCCGTTTTTCCGTGTGAAATTGATCCACAAAACTGTGGGACGTTGAAGGCAGGTTCGGTAAGCAATAGCTCCACTCGGTGTGCGGGGATGTGGAAGCGTTCTTAGTGACGGCGTTCGCGTGTCATTCACGTGTCCATGTCGAGTCGCAAGCACCTGGTAGAATTGTATAAATTAGAAAGACGATTCTGAGGAACTCATCTGCATCACAGATTTGTGTTGGTTTTCTTTTTGACGTTATGGCAATTGAATTCAACTAAACTTCAACCTCAAGAGTCTTATGTAAAATATCTAAAGATATCTAAATTCAAATGCTACTTGGTACTTGGTTGTATATACAAGATGATAAAAGAGCCAAAACTAACATATAATGACAGAGCTAGGCAGATTGCTGAGACGCTGAACAACCTGTTATTAATCAAAGACAGATTGGTTATTATTTTGAAGGCTTTGGAACTTGTTTGTTCATAAATATTTATTTACTATTTGAGGGGAAAATAGGAAAGACTTAAGTAGAATCGTCAAGCGATCATAATAACTTGTCCCACCATGTTTAAGACTAGTCTTAATTACAAACAAGAATATGATGAACAAGACGCAAACTGGCTCTGTTTTTCTGTTATATTGATCGTTAAGCAGCTGGAGCTCATTTTGAAAATGCATTTTGTCGCTTTCTCCCTGAAACATAAACTGGATTCATAAAAATGAAGATGCAAAGCAACCGGAACTGGATCTTGGAGTAGATCATGCCTGCGCATCAAGTTTTACCAAAACATTGTTCAAACCACCTCGAACCAGTATCCATCATCGCAGTTCATAAAACGACCACCGTTCAGTTAATTACGAGTACAATGTCAGTCTTAAAAGCCTTTTCGTTACATTGCGGCCCTTTCATGGTCAATGAAAAAGCAGAATTTTGGAAGTACAAAAAAAGCTGCTCACAAAGCTTCATTCAGCCCGAAAACCCTTTCCGTCCAACGTCCAGCCCACACATCGCAGTTGATCACACAGACGGTCAATCATCATTTATCTTCGGTGCTCATACTCGAATGCGCCTGGTAACACAGTTTCTGTTGACCCAGCGCATGGACGGGTAAAAGCTTAGAATTGTTCTAGAATCGACTGTAAAGTCCACCAGAACCAGTTTTAATTTCACCACCGACGGGCGACTGATACGCGATCAGCAAACCGGATTTCGGTGTCTCCAAATTTGCTCTCCAGAGGGGATGGTCAGTTACGGAAATGGAAATCCAGTTGCCAACTGAAAACGGGCCCCCACTCTGGACCTGATTAGCCAAAATCGAAGACATTTAGCGGGTTAACCCTTGGTTGTGGAGCGGAGAAGCAGCTAATAGGATTTATCTATCCTAAATAGTGAATTAATTTGTATGAAGATAAGAAAGTCTAATAGATAAAGAAGACATAAATCACTCTTGGTTGCTTGAGAACAACTTATTCTTGTAGAACGCACTAAAGGGATGATTTTATATACCAGCCTGGTAGCAGTGTAATGTCCACCTCGAGCTGGATCTTTCTCTCTTTTAATCTCGCCTAACGTATCCCCTCCAGTTGCTTTTTGTTTTTCTTCACTCAATCTAATAAACATTAAACTTCCGATTTTCATTCGCCCCCTCCAGTACTCACAGCGAGAGCTTAATGTACGACTGCGAACCAGAAGAACATTCCCCCCTCTTGTGCACGCTCGTTTCTCCCTGTGGTGCACCTTGAACCATGCCAAACCGAACGATCAGCCAAGCCGAGCCGGAGCCTTCTTGAGCCTGTGCAGGACTCAACCAGCCGGTCAGTTAGCGTCGATTCTTCGTTAGCTCCGGACGAATCGCTTTGCGCCTTTGCGACAAACACAGCGACCGAATCCGGAACTGGACGCCAAAGAAGTGTGGCTAACGCTTGCAGTTGGACACGGTACTCGTGCACGGTGTGTGTTTCGAAGGCCCGCACTGGACCCATAACGGAAACGAAGATCACGGATTTTCCAAGATCACGGTAAAGCACGAGATGGAACGGAATGGACGACGTGGGGTTGCGCTTGTCGGAGTGGTGCTAGTCGGTGAGTAATGGTGCTTGAGTTCATCAACAGGGGGAGGGGGGGGGTCTGCAATGAGTCGTAAAACCGCGGAAGTGTATCGTGTTGCGGTGTGTGAGTGTGCATCACGCTAAACGCCGTTTCGCGCCCTGTTGCACGGCGTTGATTGAACTTGAGCGCTTTGGTCGAGGATGGCGTACGTGAGGAAAAGCACAGTGTCGATCGTGTGCTCTTGTGGAAATCACTCTGCACAGAATTGTTAGAGGTGTCGATCATTTAAAATGGATTAGATTCTGGGTGAGAATGTGTTTTAAAATTCGTTTAATCAAGGGATTTGAAAACTGAATAAGGTGATCGTAAACAGGTTACGTCTTTTTCGCTCATTTACGGTCTAACGATTGAAAATTATTGTCTTGAATTTATGTCTAGAGGTTTGAAGATTTCAACCCCTTTTTAAGGCCTTGAAGAAAATGTTCTGGTAATAAAAAGAAAACTTCTGTAAAATAGAACACTTTAAACATTTAGTGAATTAGTCTTATTGTACCAAAACCGCGTTCCTTCCTTGGCAAACAAATTTAACTGCGTAAAGTTCCGACCCTTTTTAGCAAAAACAGTTTAACATGTATCAAACACAGTTTCCCTTGTGCACGTGCACTCACGCATATCAGCGCATCGTAAGCGTTCTAGTGAGCTGTTGTTAACAACATCAAGCAGCGGCAAAAAACGCTTAAACATGATGCTTAAGACCTAGAGCCACAAAATTACACACTGATGGCATCGTGGTGGATTCCTTCCACGTCCTTTGCATGGATCGTTGTGTTTCGACTGTTCTGTTTGCGTTTGCCGCTCGAGAAGGTTGCAGCAGACAAGGCTGTATGGAAATTGGAAAATCTTCTTCACCTTCACCGTGGCCCAAGTGAACGGAACCCGTGGAGGGAAGTAACCCCCTTATGTGCCTTTTTATTTCGCGCAAATCAACCACAAGATTCGCTCAAGCTGACGTCATTCTGATGCTTGCGTCGATGAGCTTTCAAATTTGCATCGGTTGCGATGGGGTTGCATTGAGTGCACCGCTGGTTTTGAGTTTCCTTTCTCAGCGAGGGCAGGGTACGAAGTGGGCCGGAAATTAATTCGTACGCTGATTGGTGTTAACATTGATTGTCGTGGTGGTGTTGGTTTTATGGATGATTATCTGATTGCAATATAGCAGTTTCCTTTCCACTTGCTATTTCAATTGCAACGCAACGAGAATTCTGAGAAGTGAACACAATATTTCAGCAAGGTTTTGGCGTGTCCTTTTTGCTAGACTGATTTAAAGCCTTTATTTTCTCATTTAAAAACTATTCAGTAGTTGGATATTATAAAATTGATTCCTCCCCAAGTTCTTCGAAATACCTGTGATGATATTTATCTTAATCTAACACATCTCGTCACGAAACATTAGCGAATACTTCCAGCACTTCTTGGCGTCTCACCAAATGTGAGTGTGTTGCTTTTTTTGTGTTTGCATCTTTTCACCACGAATTTTGCACGCTTCCATCAAATGGACACCCGCCGATAATCGCTGGCAAATAATTACCGAACGTGATCTGCTTTTGATTTGAGGCTAATTGAATCGGTCTTCCATTTCGCCCTGTACGGCTGTGCGCATAAAATGGAGAAAGAGAAGGAGGAACATAGGGTGGGAGAGAGAGAGAGAGGCACAGGCAAGAAAAAAGCCCAAATCCTCTGCAAACCGGACGGCTTGTCTGTCCGTGTGTTTGGCGTGGAAGTTTGCTTGAACGGTGAGGGAAAATATAAAACCAACCTTAGCGGCTCGAATCTCTTCTCTTTCCGCTGCTCGAAAGCTCATCATTTCCATGTGGAAGGATTTCTCTTTTTTCGGTGCAGTTGTGTTTTTTTATCTATGATTTGAGTCAAAAATGCTCATCTGCGTGATTTCCATGCGTAGCTGATACGGGCCCACGGTGGCAAACGGTTGTAGAAACTGCGGCTCATCGAAAGCCAAACGAGCCTTATTTCCAATTTCGAGCCTAACCAAGCCATATTTCACGGTACGCTGGGCGCTAGGGCCATGGACCTGGCAGTGAACAGATGCCGATTTTGTGCAAGAAAGCAGAATGAATCACTTCAATCAGTAGTAGAACAGCTTAAGAAATTGAAGGTGTGTTGAGTATAATCCCTTAGATGTCTAATTACAATTTTTTCGTGGTACTGAAACTCCTTAAAACAATTCCTAGTTATAACACACCTAATTTCCATCGTTTTGATTATGCAATCGCTTTGATTTCCGTTAGTTTTTCGGCAACCTTTATAGCGATTTCATAACTATTTCGCACCTTTAGCCATTCCGTTACTCAACAGTCCGGTTCCGAATGAGCGATGCTTCCTTTCCGACTCTACAGTTTTCGCAACAATTCGCGATCTTTGCGCGATCAGCTGGAGCAGCCATCAAGATCATCCTCCAATTAAAAACGCTTCCAAGCGGAAAAACAGACCTCCACGTTCAAGTTCAAGGAACTAACGGCACGTCCGAGTGAGTCAATGTCCAGCGACCGCGACCGCGAGCCTCCAAAGTCCATTTTCTGTGTTACTCGGTGGAGGTCATGGAACGCACGGACGCTCCTGATGATCGCCACCGGCGGCTGGCGATTGATTTTTTTTTTGGGCAGCGCTTGATTCGCCCGCCGCTATCATTACCCGAACGGCCACAGCGTTTGGCCACAGCGTGCCCTTCTGCGTGCCACCGGTTTGCTAATGATGACCCACTGATCGAACCCCTGGACAGAGCCATCATTATTATGGAACGGCAGGGCCCAGCAGACGGTGCAATAATTCGATGCAATAATGTGCCCCTCCCCCCCCTCCCCCGAAAGCGGTTGCACACGTTCTACACGGGAAGCTAACGGTGCCGGCGAATTATAGCTTACCCCAGTCCACCCAAAATCGATCGAAATCACGCTCCCTTCCACACTCGATCACGTTAATTTCCTTCCCTTCTTGCAGTGGGACTGCTGGCCCTACTAGCCCTAGCCGAACCGTGCCGTGCCGATGTCATTGCCGGGCGCGTCCGTCGCCAGAGCCCGTGGCTTCACCGGACACCGATCTCCCCCCAGCTGGGCAAGAAATTCGGTAAGCTTCAGACCTCTCCGCCGTTAAGCCACCACTCCAGCACTAATCTCTTCCGATTTCAGCGCGTAATCGTGCCGCGGCCAGTGCAACGCTCGCCCTCGAAACCAACACCGACTGGCCGGAGAAAACCGTCCGAGCTAAGGTTCCAGCGGCGGCACGTCCGCTCGAGCTTTCGGAGGAAGTGAGCGACAGTAAGCCGGCGCCGCGACCGAGGGCCTTCTACAGCTGCATGTCCAACTGTCTCACGCTCTCGCAGTACAATCCGGTGTGCGGTACGGACCACATCACCTACCACAATCAGTACAAACTGGAGTGCGCCAATCGGTGCGGCGCGAAGCCACGTAAGTCGCGGGGCACTGTTTGGGTAATGACGGTAGGGCTTCCTGCTTAGTGTGATCATTAGATTACATAAACGGTTTGCATGCTCACCTTGAACGGGTGAGGAGCTTTCTAAACACAGTTTTATCGCTTAAACTTGTCAACAAAGGGCTAATTGTTTTTATGCTTGGGGTTGAGTAGAATTAAAACAGATTGATAGGATACATCAATCAACTTGATTTTACTTTTGTATTTAGTTAAAAGTAAACAAAACCTATTAAAACTGATTTATTTGGAGAATATAACCATTCTGCTAACTGATATAACAATGTTGCTGAATGTCCAAACAACTGGAGAAGCCAAGGAAGAAGTCAAATGATTCAAGTATATCAGTATCAATGCCTCTGTTCAACACCTTGAAATACTCTAGAAAGATGCAAGATGCAGAACTTAAAGAAAGCCTTTATCTAACATAATGGTTGAGCACGGGTGGACAATCAATGAATTACAGAAACGTTTCTTAGGGGATTAAACACAGTTTAAAAAAACTGATAGTTAATTAAGTTTTATAAGAAGAAGTCAAGAAGTCTGAAAATCGATCGCAAAATGGGAGAGATGAACTTTAAAATGTTTCTCATATAATCTATCCTAAAATATGGAAAACAACTGTTAATTGCACCACAGTCATAAGAAGAAGCTCGATGCGATTAGTGAAATATGATTGTATCGATCGTGAAAGTGAAATGAAAAAAGGCTTTTTCTACCATAATTTGAACGACACCGAATCCGTTTTCACGTCTGAACCTAACGAGCCATGATTCCCTAATAATCCATTAACTGTTGCTTTCTTCTTCGTGCGTTTGTCTCTTCCACAGGAGTTTCGATCAAAAAGTCGGGCATTTGCTGAATCAAACCACCGAACCAATCTGGCTGTGACAGATGCATCTCGAACGAGTCGGAGTCGTTTTGCATTGTCCCGGTAGGGTGGCACCTCCATTAAACTTTAAGCAAAAGAAGGAAAAAGGATGCGTACAAAAGCGGGAGGAAGCGAGCGAAGTTTTGCTAATTTATTTCTAGACTTTACCACCACTCGGTAGCGAAAATACGGCACAAAAAATAATAAACAAAAATCTAAACACAACAACGGGCGGTACCGTTTCGTTATGCGTCGGCGTGTTTTGCTTAATGAGGAGAAAATTTCAATTTTCTATCAATCCCCTTCAGTATGGGAGAGTGTGAGTGGGTCTTTAACGAGCGGTCGATTGATCGTCTCCATAGCAGCAGCTCTCCCGCCGTGTCACATTAGAAAAGAGAGAAGGAAAAAAGTACTTTTCCGCATGGACACGGAAAACGCATCACTTGCGCAACCACGTGCGCATTGACGATCCACGTGGCGCCCGTACGTTGGTGGGCTTTATCGTCGTTAATGCCGTGATTAATTGGCAGCCTTTAGCTGGTGCTGATGATGGGAAATTTCAAGTGAAGGAATCCATATTGGGCGATACGTCACGGGTGGTTATATTTTCGGTATAGTTACCGCGAGTCCCACGCATTACAGCGAGTGGCGTAATTGTAATCCTGCTGGGATGGAGAGTTGTTTTTGAGTAGACCATCAACGGATATGGAGGTTTTTATTAATATTACTTTATTATAGAAATGTTTCGATTACGTTTGGCTTGTTGAAATGTTCAGTAGTTAAGTTAACTCTATATTTGCACCATATTTTAATTCTTTAGATAATAACGACTGCCCGTTTTACAATACCCTCGTACTGTTGAACTGTACTGAGGCTCTTCGTTGAGGTCTTTTCTAAGCAGCTTCCTCAATGCTCAATTATCATGTTCCAGAAATCTTCACAGACATGCACGTAGAATAAATAGCTGAAGACGTTGATCTCATTTTACGTTTTTTACACATTATTCTCACCCAATCCGAGCCTTCATAATAACTTATTCACCGTCATGAGATTAAACCTCTAACTCTCACACTATCGTGCATTCCTCCGAAATGACAGGTCCATCCCCAAGAACATTATTACTCGTACCCTATCATTTCATTGCCGTAGCAGCATTCTCCTCCCCAAAGGGTAGCAACTTCACTTGAAATTGGGTTACTGCCACCAAAACGATGAACGTTCCATCGCTGAAACGGCCTGCAGTGCGTTCTTACAGCCCTTCGACCCACTGAACCCCTTTTGCCCCTCCCCCACCCAATAGGGCAGTAAGTACGCATATTTCAACACAAGTGCCCAACGCCCACCAGGAAGTGACCACCGAAATGATGCCGTTAAACTCCTCCCCAGCGATCGTGCGGCGACTCGCTGCTACCTACCCAACAGAAGCAAAACGGAATCGTTTCATTAGCCTCGAAAGTAAAGGAAAGATCGCGCCGAATGGCCAGAGCACCAAAAAAAAAACATCGCAAACGCCCTCACAACCAAACCAACCAAGATGGAATGTACGACAAGCGCACCCCCTCCAGCGCACCGAGCCCGTAATTGAAGTGAGGCAACGGCACGACCAAGATGGAACCAGAAATCATGGGGAAGCCTCGATCGGTTGAACTTTGGCGTCTAGGCCAGCTTTAATGGGCCTGCCGGCGATGCCAAAAATCATGTCAATGTAATTGGGCCAAACTTGGATGAGGTCTGTGCTTAGGGGGGTCGGTTGGTGTTTTTTTTGTTTTGTTTTCCTGTTCTTTTTTCTTTGGAGTTTGGAGATTTTGTACCAGTACATCGTACGATAAAATGAGATGTAGCAGCAAAGAGAGGAGAAAAAGGAAAACCGAACGCATGGGACGATCTTGCTGAAGTGGTGTGAAAAAAGTTTGCACAGACCCACGTACGGATGAGTGTTGCGAAAAGGAGGAAAAGGAAATGAACAGGAGAATTGCAAGTATGCTGAAGCGCACTGTGCAGAAAGGTTAATATCGCGATCAAGATAAAACATCGCATGGGGAAGAGGATGGGACGTCGTTTCTTAATCTAAACATGTAAATCTAAGGAAATAAGCTTTTCACTGAACTTTCAGTATGAGTTCAAAGTTTATTTTTAGGATTTTTTTTTAATTAACAAAAACTGTCCATTTTCATCTTTAATAATTCAGAAAAAAACTAAAACAGAAACAAAATGCAAAAAAAAAATAAAGGATCAATAAAATACGAATAAGTATCAATTAACAACCAAACATTAAAACATTGGCAAAACATAACAAATAATTAACAAAGATGAAGAACAAATAATGACAAAAAAAAAACAGAATAGAGAAGTAAGGAAGAATGAAACACAAATCAACAAAGGCAACAAGCAACTGCGGGAAGCTCCGAAAGCATTCAAAAACATACAATAATTCATTTTCTTCTCATACCATTAACTCGTATTAGTAAAAAGAGAGACAAATCCGAACACTGCTTTCGCTTACACTTGTTAGTGCTAATGGCATTCCCATTATCAACCACGTCCTTTCCCTCGATCGCAACGCTTAACAAGCGGCCCTGTTTTGATTGGCATCGATCAGCAGCCTCATCTAATGAGACGAGCAACAGCCTCCGGCATTCCCTAACCTCATTCATCAATAATCAGTCGGGCAAGGTGTTCCCACTCCGCTCCAGGTGAGGTAAAGTAAACACCATCACACCACAAAGATCAACAACGGCAGGCTTATCCGATGTTGGATCGAGACACTCGTCACGGACAAAGTCACTCCAAGAACAGCACGCGAAGATGTGCTTTAGGTCGCCTGTTTTTCCTAATGGTTCTTCGCCCTTGCAGCTTTTGCACCTCTTCCGCGGTAGAGAGGACAACGGAGTGTTTTGACACGAGATGTGAAGAGTGTGAACTGTTTGCGTTTGAAGATTGGGAATTTCCTGCCTTTGATTTCGCTTCATTCAGCTTCCCTTCAAACAAGGCAGCAAAGTGATGAGGGATGCAACAATCGGTTCACCCTCCTTCCGAACGCACCGTTACGATCACGCCTGCCTGCGAGTAGAAAGTGATGGCAAATTTCTACACCTTCGAGACACCTTTTTGGCATCGATCGAGCCGGCGCTTCTGCTCGTGCATTACTGCGGTGAAAATGAAAGCTTCATGCATCATTAACTGAGCCATGGCAGAAATTATTTCCGTGCTCCAAATTATTGATTCGTACGGTCACGATGGAAGTGTGAGAAGAAGCGGTGGGCCCTCCGCAGACACGTTCGTACATTTGTTGTGAAGAGGTGACGAAGGGGCGATGTGACCGATCCTCGCCATTTCGATGCCTTCGCTGTATAATTACTATGATTGGGGCAATTGAAAGAAGCCCACCAGGACATTAATTACGAGCGAAAGTGGAAGTGCTTTTGTTTCCGTTTTCTAAGATCGAACTCACCTCTTCGTTGTTTGTGGCCGGAACAGCGTGACAAATTTGCACAAGGCACAATATTTTACAGCTACCCTTTCTTACCTTCCATTGCCCTTTTATCTTCAAAAGGTTTTACCCTAGGTGTATGCAAATTAAAATGCTTCATTTTCCTCTTCACATTCGGTGCACGACTGCGAAAGCTTTTCGAATGTGCTTTAATTTCCATGTTTCAAGCCTGCCCTTAAAGTAATCAAAAGTAAACATTTTAATTAACGCTTCATTAAAAATGGTGCAACAATAGCACCGCCTCTTGCCATTCTTCCCGGCGCTGCTGGTCAAAGCGGGGGGTTTCCCTTCACCTTCCGCTCATAAATTTTCCTTACCCACCCGTTACCCGGTGCTTTATTGATTTGGTCAAACTTTTTTGGAAAGAGTTTTACCATTAGTGAGATTTTCTTTCCTCTCTCGCTGTTTCACTCCCTTTGTAATTAACCCGGCCAGTTGGCGCTTCGTGGCAGTACTCACACTCATTGGCCCGCAAAAATAAAATAAAAATCTACTCCACACGTATGCTGGGGAGCGTCTACCTTCTCGTCGAGGGGAGGGAGGAAAGGGTGTCGGAAGAGATGCTTTTGGGGGTAGAGAAACCCATAACGGCACACCGATCATGGCATGTGCATGGGTCTGCGTCTGGTTGAGCGGGCCAGAGAAAGTGATCGCGTCTCTGACCTCAAATTTAATTTCGATAATGCACCTGCACGATCTTCCTACACTGTTTTTTTTCTCATTTTCGCCAACAATTCAAAGATGCTGACCAAAAAAGTGTGCTGTTGCTGTGGGGATATGGTTTCCTCTCGTTTTTTTTTCTGGTAATTTTTATCTGTCTCTCTACAGTTTTTCAATTAATTTTCGGCAGCAGCAGCAGCAGCACATGACTCCGGGACCCATTAAAACCGTTCCGTATGTACCGCTACCGCTTCGCTTTTACTGTGTTCGTTTTCCATTTTTATTTTCATCCCCAGATGGCAGGAAAATCAAAACAATTAATGCGCGTTTAAAAAGCATCGACCGGGCAGACAAGGGCAAACGAACAAAAAAAAAAAACGGCGGAAAAATCAGTGAAATGAAAAGGGTAACACACACCTGTAAGAAACGGCTCGCATCAGACTGTTTGAGGTTGCATTTCCGAACCGAGCGCGGAAAACTAACTGGCTGTAGGAATTAAACTTCCAAAAGAAACGAACCCTTCCGGGGTTGAACCTCAAAACGTTTCGTAACGAAATGCAACCTGCAGTGCGTGTCACCAGCAGCCAGGGTAAAATAAACGCCACCGTTTCAATTAAGCTGATGTGCGGAGATTTTATGCATTTAAAGCATCAACAACACTCCACTTTCTGAACCGGGGGCTAGGCTAGTTTACTTTCTTTCAATTTATAATCGGCTTCGCATCGAGACGCGTTGTGTCGTTTTGGGGTCAGTGTGACGGAAAATGCCTTATGGAGTGAATTTATTTGGTAGATTAAGCTTCATTAGTACAAGCAAGTGCTCGGTGTATAATGTTTGCCCTGTGATATCTGTAAAATACACACGACCCAGCAGTGTGTGGAAAATAATTAACGATAAGGACCGCTGTAGGTAATTTAATTTGCATTGCAGGCTGTCAAATGTTGGAAAAGAAAAATGACATTTTAAATTGATAATTGGTTCATAATAATTCAATGGAAATAAACAACAATGTTCGGGACTAGCAACATAGCACAAAACTTTGGATTATGCGCATGCTAGACCAGAAAATAAAAAAGAAAGCTACAGAACTAGTTTTATAAAGGTAAATCAAAGAAGAATGCTATTAAACGATAAAAGAATAGAATAAAAAACATCTCACCAATAAGACAACGTAAAAAGAGTAGAAAATGAAACAAAACAAAAATCATAGAACATTTGAAAATGCATAAAAAACACAGGTAACAAAATATGCAACATAAAGAGCGCAGTGAAGAAATGAACCAATCAATGAATGATTTCAAAACACTTCAAAAAT
This sequence comes from Anopheles epiroticus, assembly GCA_000349105.1. Classification (NCBI taxonomy): domain Eukaryota; kingdom Metazoa; phylum Arthropoda; class Insecta; order Diptera; family Culicidae; genus Anopheles; species Anopheles epiroticus. Next base: position 866,907 of record KB671532.1, on the reverse strand, counting down.
AAGATAAAACACATCGTTATTGTCAAAATTAAATCCACTTTCCTCGCTCGCTTGTCAACAAATATCGGAAAGAGAGTATAGGAAAAGGTGACAATTATTTTCCGTCAACAAACACTCGTTTTCTTCCCACTCGACCACGAATCAAACACCCCCCTCCCCTCTCCCAATTAACAATGGTTCGTTTTACTTTCATTTTTCACCTAGCAAAGCCCCAATAGCACGCCTAAGAAGCTTTTGTGCTGGAAGCGAAAATCGTTTTGCTCTTCTTCAGCTCCTCCGAAGCAACGTCGATTCAATAAATCATCTGCCTTATCTACGTCTTTCTTAACAAATGGACACAAAACGAGACGCTTGTTACATGTCGGTGAGAAATATTGTGTTTAGCCCGTAATGCTTCCGTATTTTGGGCCGCGCGCGCCTTAGAGTTTCCCCGCTTTCCTAACGTGTGTACCAAATTATTTCCCCCATGCCCTTCCCAACCCCAACTCCACCCCACGGAAAGAGCACGGCGAAAGAAAAGCGAACCTCCAGCGTTTGTGTGTGTGTTTGTGTGTGTGTGTGTGTGCGCGGGCCTGCGAAAGCTCAAACCGATCGGACGATCTTCGACCGAACGGTGTCAAGAAAGTGGAGATCAAAGCGAAGAGTCGAGCTGCTCTTGCTGCAGCTAACGATCAAACGGGGAAAAGGAGTCGGCTCAGGCTGCCCTACCTCTATCCCCCTCCCCTCTTGGAAGGTCGTAAACCGTACGATACGCACTCGCACTCACATGCCCGCCTTGGGGTGGCGCCCCAATCGAAGGCGGAGGACGGGGTAAAACTCCTCTCCCGTGGGGTGGAGATCGGGCGGGAAAATGTTTCAAAATTTTGTTCACCCTCCCGGGGAAGGTTTATTCATTGGCCAGCGCTTGCCCGGGACGGTGCCACCCGTGTTGCCCGGTTAACATACAGCTTGAAGCTTTTGCATCGACGACGTGAGCTCCACGAGTGATTCTTAGAAATCGTCTCAGCGGGTTTTGGGCTTTTCACGCGCGTGTGTCGTAAAGGAAAAGCAGATCGAACTCGTGTGCGTGTTTTTGGAGTTTTCGGGTGGAAAAACGTATCCAACTAAGGTCGCAACCAAGCAAAAAGGGTGAAACAAATTACAAAACTATTATCGTGTGTGTGGAAAAGTGGGGTGAAAAGTTTTCTACCGGAATTACGGTTTTCTTGCAATCTGCGCACCAAGGAAGCAAAAAGTCAACCCCGGTCGTACCGGTGCCGTGCAGACCGCGACTAGTGGTGAAGGTGAAGTGGAAATTAATTTTCACGTGTCTGAACGCCGGAAGCGTGTAAGAGCGGAATCGCGCACAGAGCTTCTTGCTAGACAAAACGTGTGCGTCCCGAACGCGAACATAAAAACCACGATGCGATCCTTGTGGGTGTTTCTACTGGTGGCAGGTAAGACGTTTCTCTGTGTGTGTGTGCATGTGTGTGTGTGTGTGCCCAAGCAGTGCCAAAGTAATTTAAAATGTGTCTCAACGACGCGTTCGTTTGCATACCGAATGCCCAGGGAGAGAACGGGTGGCCAACTCATTATTTCAAATTACTTCGTTTAGTTCGGATTCATTTGTTTTTTTTTTCGCCTTCTTTCGATTTTCGTATCGTAAAGCCACATCTTTTTTTTTGGCCGGGACACGGAAATGAATGGTTTTCTTGGCGTGGCGTTTGAGATGGCATTTTGCAATTAATTCTCTGCAAACACACCGATGGTATTCGGGGTTTTGTGGTGAGGTGAGAGATTTGCTCATGAAAATTGCTCGCAGACTGGAATGTTTTTTTTTTTTGCTAATTTCAGTCTTGCCTTGGGTGAAGTTAAATATTAAAAGCTTCAGAGAAACACTTCGAACTTCGAAGAAAATTGGGAACATAGTCGTTAATGTCAACGCTTCTGATTTTAGTAGAGACTTTTTATATATATTAGCACGAAATTCGATAGAAGCTATTTTTTTAGAAATATGTCTCAATTCAAGGAATATGTAAATTAAAACAAAAGAACTAATAATTTGAAAAACGATATTAATCTTCTTGAAAGAACTAGAGAAAACATTCTATTTGATTATTTCGAGACTAATATTTTGATAGACATAGCCCAACATTATCATCGTTTGGAAGTAATGATCGGTAATGTCTCGGACATCGCTTGGACGTAATGACTCAGGTCTGAGTAATATCTCTATGGAGTTAAAATATTACTAATGTATCTTAGAACCACCACAGGCTTCTTCAAGAACAAAACGTTTCAGGAAGTTGATCTTTTTAATATCATAATTTTTGAGGAGGAACTATTCCTCTATTCGAAGCAAGACACAACATATTACTCAAGATCTATAACTCCTTCGCCTTAACTTCCAGCGCCACTGGTACTGGCAGAGGATAAGCTTAAGAAGCCGAGCCCCATAGCAGCCCCAACCGTGGCCACTTCATCCAAGCACGCCGACAGTGTTGCGAGCCCAAGTATGACCGAGTACAAAAAGACTCTCATCCGCAAGCCAAAGCGATCGAACGGTGAAATTCCGCTGCTGATCATACGACCGGTGGACAAGCGCCGCAAGATCTACTTCAAGGAACCGACGGTTAAAATCGCTTCCGGTGGTGTGGCCACGTATGGAACCTATCCAGGTAAGTCGGAACGTTCGCCTTCCTCTGCAAACACCTGGCTAATGATCGCTCCGTTGCAGAGCTACATACGAACGATGGCGAGATGTTCACCTTGGAGCACATGCTGCCGATCCTCAGCCTGGAGGGAATGCTGAAGGGCTTCTCCAAGCACGGTCCGAACCACTTCGTGCCCTCGCCACAGTTCAAACCGTCCGACATCCATCACCTGGTGTCACCGCAGAAGACGAAGGAAGAGTACCACCATCAGCTAGCCCCGCTGAAACCGAGCCAGCTGCTGTCGATCTCCCACAAGCCGGCCGAAGCCGTTCCTGCCCAGACGCTACCATCGCCCCCGCCCCCGAACTACGTACCGGCCGTAAATTCTGAAGATCAGCTACTGAAACTTGGTCAACCACAGCCTTCCTTTTCGCCCCTGGTACAGGACAAGCCGGCGTTCGTCAAGCCGGAGCAGCTGCCCGCCAGCTTCAACTTCAAGGTGCAGGAGGAGGTCGGCCACTACAAGGTCAACGCGATCCCGCTGTCGAAGCCGTCGGACGTGCATCACCATCCGGCACCGCACCATCACTACCCGCAGTCGACCGGCGGTGCCACCAGCTACGTCGGAAGCCAGGGCAAACCGCAACCCCAATCGCAGCCACTCTACATCCACGCAGCTGCGGCACCTTCCAGTGATCATCCGTCCAGCAGCAGTAGCAGCAGCAGCAGCAGCAACAAGTGGCAGGAAGTCCCCAAGAAGCCCCAGGTATCCGTATCGACCAGTTTCTACCATCCGAAAACGATCGTGACCGAGCAGGAGCACACGAAGGCGTATGCACAGACCCAACAAGCTCCCCAACAGCAGCCCACCGTGCAGACGCATCTGAGCTATTACTTCCCCAAGGAAGAGTCGTCACCTCAGCAGCCTCCAGCTCACCACGTGCATGGTCATCAGTCGGCGACGTCGTACAGCAACGTGCAGGCGAGTGGAAGTGGACCGACCGGAGAGCATCCTGCCGACACACCGGCGGAGAAGCCCATCCACAAGACGTACAGCTCGCACATTAAGCAAAAGTACCAGAAGCAACACCATCAGCAGCCGCACGTCTTCATCCAGAAGTACTTCGAGTTCCCGTCCAAGTCCGGTGTCCATCAGAAGAACGTGGTGAGCGAGTTCCACGGCTCGCACGGCAACGAGACGTCGGAGCATCAGCATCTCCCGGAGCCACAGGCATACGCGGCCCCTCAGTACCTACCGCTGCCACAACCGCAAGCGCTCCATCAGCCGCAGCACGCCGTTACTGGCCCCGGAGCCCAGACGCTTCATCTGCAACTGCACCATCCCGTCCACCATCCCGTGCACCATCCGATGCATCATGGCGGACCGGCTCAGAGCTACTGGAAGTTCGGACGTCGCACCCAGGACGCGGCACAGGTCAAGCCCGTGGTAGAGCACACGAACGAACCAGACCATCACGACAGCCAGCACGCCGCTTCCGGAGCCGTGCTGCGTCAGGTCAAACACACCACGGTCACGATTGGCTCGAGCACGGAACCATCGACAGCCGCCGGAAAGGACAGCAAAGACGGACAGCCGCAGGCCCAGGATCGTATCGATCAGGGTGCGCAACAGAGCGGCAACGGCACCGCCAGTACCAGCGCCCCGACTCGAACTCCCAAACAGATCCAGCACGGATGTGAGCGGCGCTGCATTCGCAACACGGTCGCCCAGGCATACGAGCCCGTGTGCGGTACCGATGGCGTGACCTACTCGAACCGGGGCAAGCTACGCTGTGCCCGAACCTGCGGTAATGACGGTAAGCAATGAGTTCGCCCATCTCACCGACAGTCCCGAATCGGGAGCTCAACACTTTCATGCCTCTTCTCGCTTCCATTTCCAGAGCTCGAGATTCGATCGTACGGCGAATGTACCGGCGCGACCTCGCGGAACGCCTAATTGTGCCGCAGTTAGTTTCATTTCCGCTTTCACTCATCTCAATCTGACGGCTTCGATTAGATCCGAGGTAGGGGAAGGAGAAGGAGGGGAGGGGGGGAACGGAAATGATGCTGCCAAAAACTGGCCAAACGAATCCGAAGGCACGTGTGGCGAGGCAGAACGCTCATAAACGGAGAAACAGTATCGGTTACCACGATCCACTGCCGCGATCATCTCTCTCTCTCTGTCTGTCTGTCTTTCTCGCTCTGGCTGTCTCTCGTTTTACTTAAATCGTTTAATGATCGATCGAGAAAATTGATCGTGGAGATGAAGAGTGTTACCTGTTTTGATACAACTTATCTACCAAGGGAAGAAGCAACCGTGATTAGTTATTTATTTATTTATTGGCCCCTCACGCTGGTCCGTTTGTTACTGTTACCTTTGTGCTGTACCTTTTCTTCTTTTGGTTCTAGCTTTGGTTTTTTTTACAATCAACACATTTACGGTCGAATCGACCCCCATACATCCACATCCAGACACAGACACAGACCATTAGATTTGTAAGATTATTTTAATTACCTTGCGCAAAACCTCTTTCTTGCGGTTAGCAGGAGGCAAGGAGTGGAAGATATACTGATGAAAATAAATTGGTGATGATGATTAATAAAACTTAACGCAACATTGGCTGATTAAGTGAATAAAAAGGAAAGAATTATTTATATGCATGAGAGGTTATCAGGTAAGAAACATATAGCATAACGTTTCTAAATGTTCTTTTATCATGGTCTACAATTCTGATAAGATGTCGAAAAATGATCGTTAATCAAATAATTTTGTTTATTGATAGAACAATTTGGAAAGCCTTTAAACAGTTTAAACTTATGTTTGATCGCAAGACTCCCCTCGGAACTATTTGAGCCGTCCGAGATTATCCAGCGCTGCTTACTGGTAACCGTAATCATTTGAATCAGAGTCTAACAAAACAAAACACTTCAAGTAGTTCAGTTATCTTCAACGATTCCACCTGAATACTAGGGACTCCGAACGATTCTCGATGGTTCCGAACGTTACGTAATTAATCCGAAAAAACTCCTAAAACTCCTAACTGGCGATTCCGCCTACTGACGTGTGACTCCGAAGAATTCCAAACCATTCCAAGCCCGAAACAGAAATGCTCTTTTTCTGAGACACATTCAAAACTAAAAGAGTCGTTGAAATTTTCTCTACATTTTATTCATATTTTCCATCACCACTAGTTCTCTAATTTGACCTTAGAGTCAACGGTTTTCGGTGTACTAAATTTTAAATATTTTAGAACACTACGCTCGATTTTGACCATTACGTACTAAACCTTACTTCCACTGTGGACTGTCAAAATGCTCTGCCATAAACAAAGTAAATTCAACTAAATTTGAAATATTTTCAATTAAATCGCAAAGATATTATTCTACATCTGATACCTAACCGTTGAAACAAGTTATTACCTCTTGTTTTCTGCAAATTTGTGTCAATTTTCCTAAAATTTACATCTCCCAAACCCCACTGTGGGATGTAAACAAACAAACAAGACGTCATTTGGCGGCATTGCGAATGCTGCGAGTTTTGTTTTTCGTTGCCGTCGGTGTGCTCACGTCTTCTTCCCCAAGCCCGAAGGCCAATTAGAAGTGCGCGCTGTTTCCCATTCCGCTAGTTGCAAACGCATTAGATAAGATCAAGTACGCGCTTCGTGGCACCAGCAGCTGCACATCAGGAGGTCTCGCAATCATCGCATCCGTTTGCGTCGTTCCAAAATAGCGCCCGGTACCTAACGCAACTTATTTTCGTATACTTGCAGGCAGTGTGAATGGCATCGAATGCGGCACTGGGGAAGCTGATTCTGGCCGCTACATTTAGCGCATTTTTCTACTACGCGTTCTGGGTGGCGGTGCTGCCGTTCATCGTAATCGACGCAAGGGATGGTAAGCCGGAGGAACGCTTTGTACAAACAAAATCGATGGCACAGCGAAGCAACCGAACAGCGTGTTCGCGCTTGTGTGCGAGACGCACAGCTTCACGCAATTGATGGACACAATAAGGGGGGGGCGTCCGCGAGTGCGATTGTCGTGGTACAAAAATCAATCTAATGGTTTGCGCGAGCAAGCAACCGCGAAGCGGCAGCAACAGCAACAACAGCGACAAAAAAGCAAGCTCACCATTAACCTTGACGGGTTTGGGTTGCGTTTTTACACGTTGACCCTCATGCGGACGGTGTGAGCACACGAGTATTCTACAGTTCCGTTCGATGCTACCGGATCGTGCCAGCACGGTCTAATTGGTTCTATTGGTATCGTTCGTAGCATGCCTGTGTTCTGATCAGTTTCAATTGATCTCTATTGCAGAAAGTTGGATCTACTCGCTGTTTCCACCGATGAAGTTTGCATTCCTCGTGCCGGCATTGTTCGGTGTGGTGCTGCTCGGTGGACTGTCGGCCTTTTCGCTGTACCATTTGCGGGACCATCTAACAGCTCGCTTCATCCGACCGCAGTAACGCTCAGGTAAGCTGTTCTACGATAAAAAAAACCAGCGGGCCATTGACTGTTGTCGTTCCGACAGTTCCGAGCGTTTGTTAATCTGTAGCTTACATCTGTTGCCTCGGCAAACAGAGCTGCGCGTTGTAAGATGTCATAACAAACAATAATAGCGTTTAAAGCACTAGACAAGATAAGAAAGCATATTCACTTTACGATTTACGGAGAGCTCACTGCACACGAGAAAATGATTACAAACCGTAATCATATTCTCGTGCGGCGTTTCGTGTTGATCACGCGTTACCAACTCATGCCGAGGACGGATCGTCGTGCTTATCGCACCACCGCCTCGTATGATTTAGCTTCCACGGCAAAGGTACGAAACGGCAAAACAGTTGCGCAGCATTTACCCTCCAAGCTCGATCGCGTCAGTTCGTTCTAAAGTTTGTAATTGTGTTTTCAATTCAAAATATCTTCCACCAGCAACGTAGACGCCAGCTTGCGATGGAGACGTGGCTCGTGATTGGGATATCCGGTGTGACAAACGGTGGCAAGACGACGCTCGCCAAATCGCTGGAAGCGTACTTTACCGCGCACCAGAACAAAACCTTCTTCAAGGACAATCTCCTGCTCAACAAGGTGGTCGCCCTGTGTCAGGATGACTATTTCCTTCCGGCGGACAGCCCACGGCACGAGGTGATCAAGAAGCTGAACCACATCAACTGGGAGATCCTCTCCTCGCTCGACATGGATCGGATGTGTCAGGACATTATGAAGGTGCTGGGACAAAAGTTCATCCTGTACAACTGCCACGAGCTGCGGCGGCAGCAGGCCGAGGAGGACAGCGAGATGGGCGAGCAGATGGAATCGATGGACGAGTACAATCTGTTTGCCGATCACTTTTTGAGCAACTTTTTGGCCAAGTACGACGAAAACGGAACCGGCAGCAGAACGACGAATCTGATCAAAAAGTCCAAGAACGAATCTTACCAAAACATGAGCATCAAGATAAACATACTGCTGCTCGAGGGCTTTCTGCTGTTCAATCACTCGTTCACGCGCGATCTTTGCAGCATAAAGTTTCACATACATCTGCCGTACGAACGGTGCTACGAGCGGCGGTTGCAGCGCGTGTACGATCCGCCGGACGTGGTGGGCTACTTCGAGATGTGCGTATGGCCGATGTACGAGAAGCACTACCGGGAGTTTAAGGGCCGGAAGGACATTTACGTGCTGAACGGGGAAATACCGCAGGACAGCATCTTCAACTATGTGTTAAACAGCATCAAAGACTTACTGTAGAGGTGTAGAAGAAGAATTTCATTACTGCAACAAGTACAATAGTGTCAAACGATTCCAGAGACGGGTTTCAACAGTTCCTTAACCTGTAAGCCGGCAGTTAGCGAGTAAGCTTATACAATATACCAAGTGTGTCGTATATATGAAATCACCCTGCATGGTACATTGTGCGTTTCTGTACATACACTTTCGTTTGTTTGTGCAGCACACCACGTAACGCGCCTTTCACGACACATCCGAATCGTTTCCATCCATCTAGGGACCGATTTCGATTCGAAGATCACGGCATCTTACACGACCGATCAAACACAGCACATCTACTCGTACACGCAGCCAAGAAGGAGAGAAACAAAATCGGTAAGCCAGCCTTGCGAATAACATATGCAAATAACTTTCTTTCTCATTTACAGTACGAAAACATATATGCAAACCCCATTCGAGAGGCGCCGGGACCTCGTCGGGATTTCATTTTCGGCACCGACACCAGTCGTTGTTGATTTGAATGATTTGGGGCTTGCGCGCGCTGGGGGTTTTTTTTATGCTCGCCCCCAAATCGTTTTCACCGATCGAGAACCGGTTTTGGGGGGGATTTTGAGCCCATCGCTGGGTACACTCTTGCCTTCAGGGCAACCACGTAAAGCACGTTCGCTGAAGAAACGATGCGTAACTGTAGAATATTTTAAGCGATCGTTGTTACGTTACGATTTAATTACCTTTTTTTTATTTTCGAATGACACGTTCTCCTTTTCTTTATGTGCTATTTTTGAGTGCGCCGTGGTTTGTGGTTCCTCTTCGACAGGGCCAAAAATAGCATAAAACCGGAATCGATCGATCCTTGCCGCATGGTGCGTGTGGAAGAAAGTAGCCGAATGAAAACGAAAGTTCACCCCAAAAACCTGCACCCACAAAACCTCTACCTCCAAGTTGTCCACGAATGGACGAAATGTTTAATTCATGCGTGAAATAAAAACAACCAGAAGAACCTGGTCCGGTCCTCCTCGACGGGTTTGTTTGATGGTACGCTCTATCTGATTGCTCGATATTCGAATCAGCGATCGATTAGGCGTTTGGTTGCTTGTTTTTGTTTTTCTTTCCGGAACCGACCCAACCCATTGCCAAACTTTCGCGGCCAAAACCAGGGCCCAAAGGGTAAAGTGCATTAACCCCGCACCGGACGTGCTTTCTCAGAAGATTTTGTAGCGAAATCGAAACGAACAGTTTGCGGGTTTGCATCGAAACCGGCACCGCATATCCTTTTGCGTCCAGTGTACGCCAACGTTTTTTGCACAATGTATGAGTGCTTTAAATTAATTATTGCTCTTTGTACCACCTCCCCACTCCACCCATTTTTACCCAAGTCATTTACCCGCGTCCTGCAGAGGACACGAAGCACAATTAAGCAAGCGAGCGAGGAGAGAAAGGAGGCAGGCAAACAGCGACTAAAAGGTTGATTGACAAGGCTTAATAAAACTGCTCGTTTATCTAGCCAGCATCGCCTGTGCGGATCTCCCGGCTCAATGCTTCCCGCGGAGTCCGCAAGGCAAAAGGCTGCATCGGCGTCTTGGTGCGTTTCCCCACCCGCTCTTCTGCGCATAAATCTCGGTTTGCGCATATGACACGTGTCCCAGGGGTAACACTTTCCGGCTGGAGAGTCTTCGTTCTACCCTGTTCCCTTTTTGAAAAGAATTTTCTTCCCTCCCCCTTAAGAAACACTGTCCAGCTCATAATCTGTTCGTTCGTTCGTTTGCTATCTTGCGAGTTAACGATCCTGTCCAGCCGGCGAAGCGGAGGCAAACACACATCTCCAACGATCGACCGAACCCGTCCACCAAACCGAAGCAACGCGGGCCCCGGCCCGAGAGAGGTTCATTAACTTACTCCTATAAATCTTTGCAAAAATCCCAACCCCGTGCCCCTTCGCCTCCCCCTTGTGTGTGGGCCCTTCGGTGGAGTCGCACGTTCGCAGCCAATTATATTATTATGTGATCGGCCGTGCCCAAGCGGCCAAGTTCACGTTCTAAAAGGCTCTCGAGTGCGCAACCCGCAAAGATGCATCACTGCGCAAGGCAACAATCTCATCCCGGGGCGCGGCTGGGGAGCGGAGCGAACCCATTGGCGATCGATGTCTAAACACGGTCCTCTCACCGCACCGGGTCGGGTAGTGGTGTGTGGTGTCCATCTAAGGCACATTCGCGCTCGCCACTTTACCCTAACTGCCTGGTTGAGCCGCGGTGGTTCGTTGTGTTCTTCTTTCGCTTGCCCACCACAGGAGCATCGGACGGGTCGTGTCGGGTCATTGTCGGGCCTGGTCGCTGGACAGGAGGGAGCAGGAGAAGACGATATTGAAGATATAATTTACAACCGACGGATGTGGTTCGGAAGAGGAAAATAAAAATACAGACGGCTGTGAGAGCGGGTGACTGGGGGTGTGAGGGAAACCTGTCCGGTACACCGGCGTCCGGGATGCGATAGACAGACGATAGCAATTTGCGGATTGGAAAGCGGACCGTGCAAAAAGGATGCGGCTGATTATTTATGCCGCCCGGTGGAATGGTTTGACTGTTTTGCTTGGCTCGAGCGTTCTACGTTCTACGTGCTGCAAAAAGCAGACAGGAAGCGTTCTGGATGGACAGCAAGAAATTCGTTACTGGCTGGTTGTAATGTGTTACTAGACTAAACTATGACGAACGATTTTTGCTTGGGAGATCGTCTGAAGGGAAGCACCGTGGATGTCATAAAACATTGACCGCAAGACGTGCTACAAGTTCTTGGGATCTTGTGCAGTGACGAACCTTATATCGGATGATCTGCTTTATGATGCACAGAAAAAGATAGGTTTTGTAAGAAAATGATCTGTTCTACGTTGAGTTAGTCCTACGATGGAGATCTGAGATCAAACCCCAATAGTTAGAGTACCATTAGATTGTTAGGCACTTGAGGACTTTGAAAACACAAGTATTAAATTGGAATACACAAGTTCCAATGAGTAATGTATATGTATATACAAGTCAGAAAAAGTCAATAAGAAAAAGGGAAAAACGGGGTTAGATTTGTAGAATCCAGCGGTAATGAAAACATCTATCAAGAGAAATATTGAGCGCAATAATATAATAATATCATTGACAAATTCAAATATTTACTTTTCTTGTACAGCTTTATCACTAGAATGAAAGATGTCGATCTTGAACTAATTTGATCCAGAGTCCTAGCAAATGTCTCAGACAAACATCTTCAATCATCCGGTCGTCCATGAGTCATCCAGGCATTCCATAGGATGTTATATGTTAAAAAGTTCCTAAATCTGTACAAGGCCCAGTCTGTCTATTTTAAACACTCCATGCATTATACATATAGTCCTCTTATCAAAGATATCAACTACCAACACCATTACGCTGTTCAGAACAGTTCCACAAGAACTTCTTACTTACATCGTTATCACAAGCAGCTGTGATATCCAATAGTCTTTTTTATTGGCAGACCTTTCCTCTCATTCTCAGCCTCCTCTTTCGCTATGCAGCATCATAAAAGGTTCAGGAAAAGCTCCTCTTCGATGTCAAGTGAACAGCCCCGAATGGCTCCTATTCTTCGCTTAAGGGCACTTTCGTTGAACTTGAACTTGACCTTGACTCCACACGACATCCGTACGTACAAGCTCATGTGCAAGCGCAGCTCCTTCCCAGCGAGAAAAGGGTTTAGCTCCCGGGCATACCCAACAACGCGCTCCGTGCGCAATTGTATCGAGCGGGCGCGCATCCGCGCATCTGGCTCCCGCGTGCGAAGAATCTCACAACGTCGCGCAATCGTAGATCTCTAGGGGGGTGGCAGAGGGGGAAGAATCAATTTATTGACCCGATCGTACCAGTCCGTCCATTGCTTGCGCGTTCTGCCGAGCTAATGGGCAGTTTCGTGTGACCGTAGATGGAAAAGCGCTGGGCAGAATGGGGGAAAGAAAATTGGCCTGTATGTCGTCTTGCTGGAACTGCCTCCCCATCCCGAAGACCGAGACGGGCATACCTGCAATGGGAGTGCAATTATTTGCCGTTCCGCTTTGGTGCCGTAATTTCTAAGATCGTGCGCTGGATAAATTAGATTCGTGCCGCGCCAACCGAACCGATTCCACCAGCCAGGCACACAAAGAACGGACGAAGCGAAGGAATAAAGCGAACAAGCTGCAACAACAAGACACTTCAAAGAACTGGAAAGAGGTATATGTTTTTTTTTACAAATTTTTATACATTTTATTAATTTTTTTTTGCTTACATAGTTTTTTGTTGTTGTGGTCGTTCTTGTACGAACGTTTGCGCCTATTAGCGCGACCCTTCTCATGCTTCTTCTTCTGCTTTTCCCATCCATTATGCAATCTTAGCATGCCGTGAAACAATCCGTTGTCCTGCTCGACCATCGCCTGCTTTTCGTTACATTCTTGCAGCCACCTGATCATGATAACACGATCATGTGTGTCGCTGTCTTTCTTATCTCCTCTTTCTACCGCTGAGAATCACAATGCAATAAATTAAGAAAAATAAAAATAAAACCCAAAGAAAACCGGTGGTCCCGCCCGACCCAGACCCGGTGGTTTGCTAAAATAAATAAGTCAGGAAAGTTGTCCCTTATTCGTCCCGTATCTTCACCGTGGCGGCGCGTTGGGCTGGCGCGGGGCCCACACAGTTTTCTTCGCGTGTGTCGTTGATGTGGTGATGTGTTTCGTGTGCGTGTGTTTTGCTTCATGTTTTTAAAATGGACAGAAAAGTCTAAAAAAGGACGCGACAACCGCCTTCCTACCGAGGGGGTCGCAAGCAGTTACATTCCTTAGAAAAAGAAAGGAATCAACCCTTGGCGCGCCTTCCCACTCTTTCTCTCTCTCTCTCTCTCTCTCTCTCTCTCTCAGCACTGTGCATCTCTCTCTCTCTCTCTCTCGGTTTTTCTCTCGTTTATGGCTGTTTAGTGTTGTACGGTTAGTGGCTTAGGAGGCTTAGGCAGCCGGCGTTTCCTGGGGAGTGTCAGCCGGAGCGTTAGCCGCACCCTCGGACTGGGTGGCCGGGGCGGCCGTGCTTGGCCGGAAGAAGTTCTGCACACCCTGGACGATGTTCTGGATCGGGTTGGGCTGCTGCTGCTGCTGCTCGGAGTTGGTCGCCGGTCGGTTGAACACCGAACCGACGGCGTTCTGGACCTGCTGGATGATGTTGGGGCGGGTGGTCGATTCGGCTTCCGCGTTTGCGTTCGCCGCGTTCGGGTTGAAGAAGTTCTGCACGTTCTGGGCGAGCTGCTGGACCAGGTTGGGGGCACCGGTGGTGGGAGCGGGAGCGGACTCGTCCTGGGCCACTTCGGCGTTCTCGGCGGCGGGAGCGGCCGCGGCCGGGGTGTTGGATGGGCGGTTCAGTACCTGACCGAGCGGAGTCGCCTGGATGAAGTTGTTCACTGGCTGGATGATCTGCTGGAGTAGGTTGGGACGGGTGGTGGAGCTGCCTCCCTCCTGACGTACCTCGTTGCCACGCAGGGCCTGGTGCGGCTCTGCTTCGACTTCCTTCACCGGGGCGAGATCTTCGGCAATCGGGACGGATTTGACAACACCGGCGGGTTCCTCAACGGCCACCGGGGCTTCCTGCTTCTCGACGTTCTCCACGACCTCCGGGACGACAACACTCTTGACAGCGGGCGCAACGACGGCTTCCTGCTCAACGACGGCGACAGCTTCGTCCTTCTTGTCCTCGGTAACCACGACTGCGGTCGGCTCGTTCACGGCTTCCACTGGGGCGGTTTGACGGAGCGACTCCACCGGGGCGACGACCTTCTCCTCCACAGCTTCCACAACCTTTTCCTCGGTGGCGGCGGCGACGGCAGCCACGGGCTCTTCCACGGGCACCACGGGAGCTACCGAGCGCAGGGACTCGACCGGAGCGACAACCTTCTCCTCCACGGGCTCAACGGCAACGGCGGCAACCTCGGGGACGACCTTCTCGACAGCCTCCGGCACCTCCGGGACGGCAACAGTGCGCAGTGACTCGACCGGAGCGACTTCCTGTTCGACGGCGGCGACGGGCTTCTCCTCAGCCACGACCTCCGGCACAACCTTAGCGGGTTCCTCCACGGCAACGACGGGCAGGACGGACTTGAGCTGGGGCACCACCTGTTCCTCGACGGCCACCTTCTCGACGGCACCCTCCGCTGGCACCACAACGGCAACCGGCTCGGACACCTCCACCGCAGGCTCGACCGACTTGAGCGACTCCACCGGGGCAACTTCCGTTTCCTTAGCAGCGACCGTCTCCTCGGCCACCTTCTCCTCCGCCTTGTCCAGGATCACCTCAGCCACGGTCTTGACGGCCGGTGCGACCGCTTCCACCTGCTCCACGACTGGCTTCTTCTCCTCCTGTTCCTCGGTGGCAACAACGACGGCGACGGGTTCGGCAACGTCCGCGACTGGAGCGACACTGCGCAGCGACTCAACCGGTTCCACAACCTGCACGGCCTCCTCGACCGGGGCGGCAACGTTCTCAACCACAGCAACGACGGGCTCGGCCACTTCCGGCACGGTTTCCACTGTGCGCAGCGACTCGACGGCGGCCGGTTCCTGTTCCACAACGGCGGCGGCGGCGGCGGCGACGGGGGCGCTCTCCTCCACGACCAGCTTGGGCTGTTGCTGCTGTTCCGCGGCCACCACGACCTGCTCGACCGCCTGCACCACTTCAGCCTCCGGGACGACGGCATCGGCGACGGCCTCAGCGACGAACGCCACCGGCTCAGCCACCTCGACCACCGGTTCCGCCTTGCGCTCCGACTCGACCGGCTCGACCGTCTTCTCTACCGCAACCGGGGCGGCCACCTCCTTCTTCTCCGCCTCCACCTCCTCTACCGCCACCGGGATCTCGGCACGCTTCAGCTCTGCCGGCTCAGCCACCATCACCTCCTCGGCGACGGCCACCACCTCATCCTCGCGGCCGACGCGCGTCAACGAAGCACTTAGCACACCGCCGACGGCACAGGCCAGCGCACAGATCAGCAATAGCTGTCGCATTGTTTCGCTCTCCCGGACGCGGTCTCTTGATCGATGGTCCAAAGTCAACTAACACCAACAATTCACACACAACAAACGAGCGCTTTCACGAGGTGCGATTCCACGGTCCACACGGTGGAGAGTGCCAAAGGACGTACGCTAGGGCGATGAGGATGCTGCTGCTGCTGCTGCTGCTGCTGCTGCTAACTACGGCAACGCTGGTGTGCTACTCCGGGAACGAACGGCCGATCTGCACCGGGCCAATTAATGTATCCGACTGAATGTAAAATGAGAAAGAAGCTCGGCTTTATACGACCCGGCCGCGTTGGTGACTTCCCCCCGGGGCAGTGGACGGTGCGACACCGGGTACCTGCGCGAAGGGAAAGTGGGCACGCATGTACGCAGCCGATGACCCGTTAGCTGTCTTCTTCTCCTTCCCTTTCTCTCTCCCTCTCACTCACTCTCTCGCTCGTTCTCTCTCTTCTTTGCGTCGCTTCCGTCACGTCGCCGTTGCCGAGGCTTATCGTTCCGTCCTCTTTGGCATGCCTGTTTTTTTTTTGCCCTGCCTCGCTTTCGGTGTTGTGCTGGAGCTGGCTGACTGACTGGCTGGACTGGGAGAGCTTCCGCTAGCGTCGCGTCTTTTCGGTTGTTCCTTTTTCTTGGCCTTTTCCTTATCGTGCATCCCTTTGCTCGGGGATGGCAGGGCGGGAAAGGTTAGCAAACGCATTACGCGCCACGGGTGAAAGAACGAACGAGAAAGTACATGAAGCACCGCCTGAAGAGATGGAGGAGGGGGGGGGGGAGAGAAGGACTCAGTGAAGTAACGCGAGACAGATCGCGATGAATCGCGCCAGGATCGCGCAAGAACGAGCGAGTTTTGCCAAGTTCCAGCAAATGCGAAGCCGTTCGCCTATCTTGCGAGTGATTTTGTTGTGTCCGCCCGCCCAGTGTATTGCTTGTCCCTCCCTTAGATGGGGGGATTGGAGTCAGCAAGAAGGTAAGAAGGGCCGGACGGGGCGACACAGCACACACAATCATAAATTAGCAATTGGAAATGCTTACTGCGGGCGTGGAAAATCTTGTTCGATGCATCTCGTTACATGCTGTCGATCGGTCGGTTCGAGGGGCGCTTCGTGGGTCAAACATGATGCTGGTTCTTCCTCCATCTCCCTTGTGTGCTCCGTGCCATGGAAGTGTAAATGCATCGATTGATCAACGGGCCCGGGCCAGTGGTGAAGCTACTTGCGGAGAAACTGTGCAAACAGCAGCTAAGGGCAACGGGTGTGATCGCTTAGGCTGATTGGTGATATAGTGTGTGGATTAATTCGAATTACTTCACAAAGAATACATGGATACTAATGGAAAGGAAGACTGCAAGAGTCATTTTTGCTCAATTCAGAACCATTTGTTGATGGTTGCTGCAATCAACGGTGAGGTGCTTTAATCCTTAAGAAGCGGTGCTTTGGGATTTTTAGGATTTTTTTAAGAACGAACCAGCTGTTTTGTATGGCGACACAAGTAGGTGCCAATTTTATACAAATGTGTATAAACTTCTAACCATTAGCTTTACAAAAGGAAGCAACAATAAAAGTAAAAGGTAAGCACCACCATATTTCGTTCTTTATTTACGTAAGAAACCAGTAGTATGCTGGCATGGCTCCATAATGTAGTGGCTAAGTGATTGGTTTAATAAGTGTAAGATCATTAGATTCTAGTGCGAACCTTGAAGAGGGAGATATGATAGGTTCGGTGGAATTTTGGATCCTTTCTTTAGTTCTTTGAAACTATTTATTCGGAGTTCATTCTAGGAGAAGAGAATTCTGTACAAATAAAATTCATATTATAATGCCCTTATTAAAGGATTTAGGAAAATAGTCTGCAATTATACTAATCAATAGCGTAGCTTCTTGTAGAACACAATGCAGCTTTAAAAATCAATACCTTTCAGGTTATTTTTTTATAATTGTTTTCTAAATGTTATGAAATTCAGGTTTAGCTAATTATAGCCCTCTCTATCCTAAGAAGCTGGTTTATTAATTATTACAATTAATTTCATTCCTCTTCAACAAGCCATTAAAACAATGCCCTCTATTCTGCCCTCTATTGGCGAGAAGAAATGACCGGTGATTTTCCTAAAATCCGTTCAACCCACTCAAACCCTTCCAACGTAAACACACACACACACACCGTGGATGCTGTTTTACCTTTTGCTTTACAGAAGAGAATAGCATCCAGACGAAGCTAAATTACTCACCTAAAGGAGGGGTAAAGCAGCATCGCTTTCCTTCACCGAGCAAAACAACACCCGAAATTAGAAAGAGGAAATAAAGCAATAAAAGTCAAAAACAAAAGCGCAAAAACCCAACACCCAGCCCATTCCCCTTTGCGCCCCATTATACAATCACCACGGGCGAAATGCTAATGTCAAGTGCCAAAATCCTGGAGCCGTTTTGTGTACGGTGCCTAGCAATCCCAGCTCCATATCAATCACCATTTACGGGGGCATCGGGCACCGTCCCGGGGTGTGGTGTGGCTGTGGCTGTGTTGGCACGCGATTTTTGTGCGGTCCCTCGGTAACGGTGGCGTTTGTAAAGTCTCCCCCTTCTCCCCCTTCTCCCTGTGAACATGCCGGGAAAGAGAAATCTCTCACTTCCTGGCTGTCAAAAGAAGGGCGAGAATGGCTTTGGTTCCATTCCGGCAGGAGATGAAATGGATGGGGATGGTAGAAAAACAGTAGAACGAACTGGCTAGCTAGCTGGCTGGTCATGTTTAGTCCCCGGCGGACCGGCTTCGACCGAGCGCTTGATCTGCCGTTATATGCCGTTGCCACTTTCTTGGCCGATCGCGCTGAACATCGAGCCAAGATCGAGGCTTGTCGTCGCAGCAGCCAAATTAGTTCAACCCGCAGCTTCCCCGAGCTGGATGGCGAGGGCCAGTGACAGTGTTGTGCTTTTTTTCTGTGTGAGTGCGGTAAAAACCCGAGACGCCCTGTGACCGTGGCCCTGCGGTATTGGCTTTGGAATAAATTACTTCCCTACTGCCCCTCTACTGCCGCATTTCGATGAAGCTGGACAGCCGCGAAGGTTAACGGGACTTCATGATCAATAAAATTTCTCGCCCCCCTCCCCCGTCCGTGGCCCACGAAGCCCCGACGGTCAACCCCCCCCCCCCCCCCAGGGACGGGTGAGGGAGCAGAAAAACACGCCACAGCACAGTTTATGGCAATGGGTTCCTGTGGGCGCGATGTTCCTTTTTTTCTCCTGTTGGAGCTTTGTGATGCTATTTTTAGACTCTTCTGCATTCGCTCAGGCTAGACGGATAGTTCACCTTGCAGCGGTTGGGTCAGTGGCCTATTAAGCCCTGCCCCGGCTAATGGGCTGCAATCGGACTCTCCAGCACAATGCTATCGTTTCCACACTAAAAGCTTCCCCTTTTGCCCTCCCAAAGCACTGCAGCGAAGGTGATTAGACGATAGAATGACAATTCTTAACGTCCCTCTCCTCCCACGCCCAAAAAAGAACTGTTACGGCCGTTAAAACAAACGCAACAAACTCTTCGAAAGGGCGATAAAAGCCCTCCCTAATGGAGCCATTTGGAACGGAACCGATTTCGGACTGATCTCGGTGACATTCCAGCCCTGTCGTCGTACGCATTAGAATCGGAGCGCTTGGGAAGGGGCTTTGCTGCGGTTAACGATGGGTGGGCATAAATAATCTTCTCCTTCCCCTCTAATTCTCTACAAGTCCGGCCGGGACGCTGACCTGATCAACCAAACTAACAAAAAACCAACCACCCCCACCCTACCAGGACGAGCTTCTGGACCACGGTTCAGGGAACGGTTTTAGCATGCACTCGCGCACGGCACTGGGAACGGTCAAGATAAAATGTTTTTATTTTTATCGACAAGCTCCGCCAGTCAGTGCTTTTCTCCGCCATCACCACTCATCAGGGGACGGCGTAGCAGAAGCAGCTTTAATTTATTCAGGGACAGCGAGGGAACCGGGCAGCACGAAACAGGTTCATCCCGACTGTGGCCCTTTTTGCTGCCCTATCTTGGCGAGCTCGCAGAAGCTCCCCTGGACCGGCCGATCGCATGCATGTTATTATGCAATTTTTGTGTGTGCAGCCCCGGCACGAAGAGGCTGCAGCGGTGATGCAGCAGGTTTTTGTTTTTCTGCTTGCAACCACATCCCAGCGAAGAGCTCTTATTACCGTCGGTTTTATTGCTGCTTTCATTGCAATTGTTAGTGCATTCCCCCGTCCGCTTCGGTGTGCCACAGTTCTTGACAGAAGCTGTTTTCCCTTCGGTGAGCTTTTACCCGAGCCCTCTGGCAGGTTCGCTGCTTGCTGCTTCTACTATCGAAGGAAGGGGAGAGGACGGGAGGGAATCCTGCCCGTACCTCCGCTCGGTGCTAAAAATAATGCCACAGCGTTTGAATGGTGCCACTTATGGCAGGCTGATGGCGCTTGATGATAAGGCGAGAAAGGCTTGGACACGTCCATCATCTTCGAGCTCGTCGGACGCGCCATCTTCGCAAAGGGGAAGGAATTAATAGCGGCACACTCTGTTTAATTCGTTCCAGCGCGAGTGCTGGCCACAACACGGCAGAAAATAATAACCTTAAAAATAAATCACCCCTACTTAAGCGGTAACGGCGGCTTGTGGAACAATTTCGGTTCAAAAGACTTCAACGCTGCGGCAAACGACGAACCAGCGACACACGGGACGGACAGGGGCGAAATTAGCCGTTTGACAAACGGCGCCAACGCTCGGCAGGAATGTGCAAAAACAAGAACCCAACCAGCATCCGAAAGAGGAGGGGGGGGGGTGGAGAGGGAGAAAGGGTGGTTCCTCCCTGTGGCTGTGAGGTGAATGCATGTGACGGGTGAAATTGGCTTCACCGTGGCACGGCGCAGTGTTGTTTTTTTCGCGTCACAACTCATATACATCGATCATAAAAGCAAACAGGGTCACCTATGGGTGGCTAATCCCGATTCCCGGCGTACGGAAAACCCCTGCGCTGGCGTAAACAACCAATTTCTAAACGTCTTCCACGCCTCAGAAGCGAGGAAAAAGTTGACGGATGGCTTTCGGGGCTGAGCTGATCTCCGGCTGTCAGCCGACCCGGGCAACCCGGGATCGATTCGGCGTGGAAGCTGGAGGATGATAAAAGCAAAAGGAAGGGTTTTACTACCGGTGAAGCCTTCGGTGGGTGCTTCGAACGTCCAGCTTCTGCCCTTCTTCTGGCGGTGTGGAGGGTTGTTGTTTTTTTGGTTTCTACTGAACCGATCAAGATCTAGGTCAAATTGCGGCCAAATCTCGAATACGAGCATACAGAAAGCACTCCTGCTGTGTTGTAAAACCATAAAAGGAAAGTGTGATTGTGCCGTAGCGCGAAATTCGGCGACCCGAGCGAAAGCAAATGTTTCGGAAACGAGAAATAAAATAAATATCTTCCCTGCCCCGTTTGTTCGGCAGGGGGGCATTTTCTGTTGCTCAATGTTCGCACCCCCTTGCAAAAGGGTTTTTTTTATCGAGTGTCACACTGCTTCTACACCGGATGTTGCTTATGGTACACGGAGAGTGTTTGCGCATTGAGTTAACACGTTGTTTGGTGTGGTGGAGGAGGCATGATAAGAGGAAAACCGTTTGTGCAATGATGAGAGAGTGCAAGGGTTGCTTTTGTGCAAGGCACACGGCGCGACCGGCTGTGAGCAAAGCTGCAGCGAAAGAAAGAAATGCAGGGCTGTGCTCTTACGACCTTGGCATTGACACATGCACACAGGGTTGAGCGTTCGCTGAGCCGTGTGGAAGGTTCGAGAACCCTTCGGAGAGTACGAGTACGATCGCGCGGTCTGCGTTTTCTTTACGCTCGTTTCTTGTTTGAGAGATTGTTAACATATTTTTCGAAGAAAGTTTTGAATAATGATTGCCGATTTGGAGATAATTCTTAACAATTACATTAACATCGATTTTTCAAGCGAATTTTTGACTTACAATTAATCTTTCGTGCTCTCTTTGTCATAATTGGTCAATACACTTAATCAAAAAAGATAATAAAACAATGCTCATGGTCAAGTAGTAAAAGCCTCAGTGGGGTCGATCCTAATTGGTTAACAGTTTTGGATTTTTAGGAATTTATTGCACAAAAACTATACTGCTTTTTTAACAGTGATTGTACTAATTGAATAAATGTGCTAAAAAAGGAGTTTGAACCACTCACCATTTGCAAAACAAGAACTCCAAAACTCATTAGTTTAGAGTCAAACTGCCAGGTTATGTAGTACAAATTGATACAATTTATCTAATTCAAAGATGCAACGAACGAGATTCTTTACCCTTTCTTTTTCTATTCCATTTATTTACAAAACGTATTCTAGATGTTGGTACCTTTTTAAGAAATATTTATTATTTATATTATAAGTTTACAAATTCAAAGAAATGTGGAAAATTTTCAGTAAATCTTGAGACAGAGTTCTATACAAGGAAGCCCCTGTAAGGAGTTTAAGACTTTTTTCTTCTATGTGTTTCAGTCAGTTGAAAGAATATTGAAGGGATTAAATGATAAATTACATTAGAAAAGACAAACCATATCAAATGATTTTTGCAGTACCTGGAAACATTCGCCCATTGAACTTGATTCCTTCGGAGCCAATGAAAACATTAATAAAATCTGACGCGTGTCTTTTGTCACACAAACCTAACTGATAGAAATAAAAAGTCACCACTTTAATTACCCCCCCCCCCCCATGATGCTTTATTACACTAGCACAAAGCTATTTTTATCAGCTTCTCCTATAATTATAAAGCCTTACGAGCATCCGCCCCGCCGGCACAGCCCTCGTTCGCCATCGTGCTTGATTAATTGAACTCGGTCAATCGTATGCCTTCGGAACCCTTGCCGGCCCGGAATGTGCCCGGCCGTGCGTTCCCTTCCGCAAAGTCTGCATTTTCGCCCCGTTCGACAAAGGAAAGCGGGGTGACGGATCTTCCCTACACAGCACCGGCCTGTGACCGGTCCACAGCATAATGCGTCATTGTCGGACGGCCGCATCGTGACGCACGACGCTCGGGACGATCGCATTGAAATTGCATCCAATTCCCTGCTGCCTGTACTTCTTTTTTGCGTTTTAATTCACCGGCTCCTACATCTACTCTCCTGCCCTGCAGAAGTTGGGAACGCTGGGATATGACGCGCGGTAAATCGGTCCCGGATCGTCAAATCACCACGAGTCGGTCGCGAGACGACGTGGAACCCATACCAAACCAGCGTGAACCGTGGACTGATTGAGAATTCAGCATGCCCCGCCTGAAACTGGCCGCGAGTGAAAAGCGAAAGACATTCTTTAATGCATCGCAATTTAGCGAGCGATAATCTTGCGCCCAGACTGGTCGCGCGAACGTGCGCTGCTGCCACTTCAAGAATCATGTCCGCCACCACGCCACGAGGTGGAGGATGAGAAGGGGGTATGGGGGTGATACAGCAATCGATTGGCAATTGTGCCCAGTGCCGGGCTGTGTACAGGTGTCATTCCGATCGTTACAAGCAGAGCACAGTGATTTTTCCCTTCCTTGTCGCATTTCTTCGTTGCTGCTTAAAATGGACCGATCGGTTGGTCGGGACGGTGTACGGTTGGGTCTAGTGCGGTTAAAGGTCATGATCAATCATGGAGTGCGGCAGTGCGCGGAGGCTGCAGCTTCCAATCAAGGCCTGATTTTGGTTTGCACGGTACGGTAAGCAAGGCTCTGCCGTTCTGCCACTAGGGACAGGCTGATAAATGAGGTGGTGCTTTGTGGGGAGAAATTGAATTCTGCTTACCGCGGCAGTGGACCAGTTTCCAAGCACGGGAGCTGGAGCAGGAAACACCCGGCCACTCAGAACGTGGGCCATAAATCAGAATGCAATTATTTATTCATTGTTTACTATTTGTCTGTTCATCTGATTCAACGATTCAATTCGAGCCGGAAACCGGGATGAGAAGCAGAAGATCGTTTGTCGTTAATAAAAGGGTCTTTTGCTTGGACTCGTTGGTATGTGGTTTGTTGGTTCGCTGTTTTAAATTGGTGCTGAAACAGGTAGCAGCTATGAAAATGGCAATTCTTCCATATTACTATTGATCGTTCGCTCGTGATCACTGAATAAAGATTGCATGAAACATTCTTAAAATCGTACTGTCTGTCTTAAATCTTTAAAAAACTGTACAACAGTCAATTACTCTTAATTAAACAAAACTGAGCAATCCTAGACCTAAACTAAATTTAACCTAGCTCAAAATCAATTGCATTTTCTGTTATGTTTAGTAATGTTTTGTTCAATTTATAATATGGTTTATAAGGAGTCTTTTAAAAAGAAAACTAATTCAGAGTAATTCAGAGTTTTCAGTGCAGAGGGGATTTTTAAGGTTGATTTTTTAATTTTGTAGCAAGAGCCTTTTGATTTTTTTATGTTGGACAAAACTATCAACAGCATTAACCACCTAAATTTTACCACAATGGTCAAGTTAGGTGATAATAACAGGCCAAAACGAGTCGTGGAAATAAATTCGTTACAAATTAAAGTATGACTTAAATTGTATAATAGAGAAAACCATTCAGAAAGACAATGGAAATATGTTATTATTTATTTACACAATTTATCTTTACACCATCAATAGCTTTTTATTGTGCGTGGACAAATTATTTAAAATTGATTATCGATTATAACTTCATCCCTCACTAATTGCCTCTAAATTCAAAGGTCAATTTGATACTTACCTGTTCATATATATTCTACCCTGTTCTAACTAGCTCCTTTATATCAGACCGATTTTCCTCCAGAAAGATACCACTCTGAGTTACGCGATTGTTGAACAACGATTCAAATACAATAAAAAAGCATCGATCAATGCGAACCCAAGATCAAGAACGAACCACGGTCCCAACCTGGCTGCCTGCAAAGCGATGGTACTGCTAGCTAATTAAGTTTATTTATGATGGAAAGCTGCACCGGATCTTACGACACACACACACACAACCGAAGACTGAATGGTACGTGATTAAGAACGAACGCGCTTGCGATTTGCGAACCTCCCTCCCCC
>KB671532.1:684854-806972 GCA_000349105.1 Anopheles epiroticus | reverse complement strand
CCTGAACAAAACAATATCTCGCTGAACTTGTCAATAAAATGCTCGAAAACCCTGTATTTACACCTGCTAGTCAAACACAAGTTTCTACTTGACATCTACGTTAGTTTAGCCTTTTCCCCTTGCAAAACACACATACAGGTGAAACAGTTACAAACACGAACGGTTAGTTTCCATTCCCATGCATGCCCACCAAATGGCGAACAATCACTCGCAGGCCCTTTTCACTAATTAACGCTAGTGACGAAGCCTTGCCCACATTAGCACAGCATTATGACACTTAAGAAGCACTTGCCGTAAAGGTAGTCACAGTGCGCTAACAAATATTCCAATCCACCAACACCCGGCACCCCCCGGTACCCACCCCCCCGACTGCAGTACGTGCTTTCCCACGCCACCCACTTACATGCTACACAAACTTAAAGTAATTACAACCAGAGTGGTACTACGTACTAAAAGCATAACAGAAAGAAAAAAAACTAAAAATCGGGCTGTTAAGAAGGTGTACTTTGTGCATAATTTCCAACCTGCGGTGCAAACAGCTTGCCTTCTACATACAAAAAGAGAAACCGCCCGGTATTCAACTGCATACCATGCGTGTGCTACCACACTGCCAGCCTGCCTGTCTATATACTGGTGCAATGGCCATTCCGTGTTGCCTATATAAGGAGTCGAGAAAACTTTCATGAAAATGGATGGTTTTCCCGCACCGCAGTCTCGCTTGGTGGGGTTACAGTTATCGTTAAAAAAAAAAGATTGCAAATCAGGCTCTAACAGCCTGGTGGAAGGAAGGATAGTTGTGTACAAAAGTGGGCCAAAGTTTGCGAAGGCACTAATTAGCGTGACGAAAGGTAATGAATGCAGGCAGCGGTTTATCATAAAGGATAGAGAAAAGGCGCTCCTCCAGAGCAAAAAGGATAAATTCTTGGAGAACATGTGTATTGAAAAACCAAGAAAAGAAAAGATTTCTTCGGGCGCTCATAAGAAAGGTCGTAGCTCGGGGAGGGGGAGAGGTCAGCACAAAACGGCAAAGGAAAAGCGCCAACGGGTGATAATGGAAATTAATGTAGCCGAATGCTGCAGCATAAGTAAGGCAGCCAATGTGCATAAAGGCAGAAGAAAAAGCAAATAGAAGGGGAAAAAACTCTCCTCCCTCATAAAAGAGCAACTTTCTTAACTATAAAAGCATCCGCACCAGGGTTGGAAAAGGCACGGGAAGGGAGGTAAGAAAAATAAATTACACAGAAATCTAATTCATTACCGTTTTGAGAGCGGATGAAAATGAAAAAAAAAGGAAAATGCTATTTTGCGAAACATAAATAAGTACACAAACGCTACTCAAATAATAAAACACGAGCGCATATAAACCAGGCAGGGAAACGAAAGCTACCAAAAATTGTCCACTCAGCGGTTCCACCGATACGCAAATCTATTGGCCATGCAAAACCAAGAATATAATATATTGACAGGGTAGAGCGCCGGACAGTGTAGTAGCTCGCAAGTATACAGCAAATCGAAGGGCCAACAGCTACGCGGATAGTTTGAAGCATGAGGGCGAAGGAAGGAACAACTATGCAACTGCTACACGCCTCTCGGTTACTAACACTTACCAAGCCCTCGCATCGAGTAGACCATGGCGGTCGGAGGGAAGGGACAGATGGGGGGCGGACTGTCGGAGGCGGGCAGCACGTGGTACGAGTTGGTGGTGGCCATACCAACGCCGCTCGTGCTGCCCTCCGAGTCAGAGTGCGAGTTCGTGTCGAGGCGCATGTACGTGGCCACTTTTGACTGAATTTCGACTGGAAGCTGCAAGGAAAATGAAATTGGGGAAAAGAAAAACGATCAGCGTTACTGAGGCGCGCACACACACACACACCCGTAGATACGATTTACATATTCAAAGCATAACTTTGCAATGTTTGTTAACGTTACTCGAAATGTTACTATCCCGTCCCGCATGCGGTGAGTACTATTTCAATGTAGAGAAAATACTGCACTGTAGCTGCTACATCACTGAGTAAATAACATGTCCACGGCCAGCGGTGTTGTGTTGAGTTAGCAGCAAAACTTTCTTGCAAGCATCCCATTTAACTTACCGAGGAAAGTTTCGGCGACACAAAGCTGTCCGGTTTGCACTGTAGCAACTGTATCGCAACACTGATGTCGGTTTTGTAGCGCTCCTGCCGAAAAAAAGAGAGTGAGAAAGGACGGAAATAGAGAGGGACATTAGAGATGTAAAAAAAAAGACGAAAATATACTATCCACCCCAAACACTAAGCAATCAGCGAGGCCCTGGCTCAATCAATCGCAAGCGCACCATTTCCGGGTGCACTCTGGGTCGTGTTGAAGTCATTCGGTGGGAGAAAGAAAGCAAGGAACAGCGGCGCTTTTCTTCGCGGCAACCTCAAGCGAAAAAGGATAGCAAAGTGGGAAAAGATTGATTCGTTTCTCGTTCGCTTTTTCGCCCTGCCCAAAGCCGTTTGCCGGTTCATGAGCTTGCCGCCTGCCGGTTGTTGTTAATGCAAGTTCTTTGACCTTTTTTTGTACGGCTCTGTGTGAACAGCTTTGTAGTATGTCTTTATTGTTCGTGCAGCTCTGCACAGGGTGACTGTAGAAGCAAAACTAATTTGTACAATAAAGTAGAATAACTTATATAAAAATTACAAAAACTTGATACGCCTTAATATAGGCAATCGACCATTGCATATATTGAGGTACCTAGGCAAGGCTAATCAAGGAAATTAAACATGCCTATTGCATACATTCAGGCGTATGGCAAAAACTGATCTAACGAAAAAAACCATTTTGCTCTCAGAACAAATCAATGAACATTCGTTTGATTAATCATGTTAGTGACATATATGAACAACGCAAAAGTGTCATAGAAGTTCGGTCAACAATGTGAAAGTCATTTATTTAAAAAATAGAAATAATATTTTGTTCAGAATTCCTAACAAACCAGACATTTGAAAAATCTTGTAAATGTTCTTCTATATAAAACAATAAAGTTCCTCCATATTAAACAATATATACATCCTACGAATTAAAGCCTAGAATCAGTAGCTTTAGTATAAATGTTGGTTTATTTTGTAAAGTCTCAAAATACCATGGAAAACATTAGGCTTTTAGTTTTATATTTTCTCAAACGTTATGGAAAGGTCAAATAGTGCACCCTGTGCTATCTCCTTGCATTCCATCATATTGTGCACCATAATATCCCTGCCCAAACTCCCCACCATTGCAGATGAATGTGTATTTATACATTTTTTAATTCCTCTCTCCTTCAAGCAAGCGAGCTGCAGAAGCCCTGCAGGAAAAACGGAAGAAGAATCGAGTACTCTAAATCCCCTCGGGCAATAAATGAAGCAAAAAACAGCCCATCTCACATGCATACTAAAGCAATCTACACACCGCGCACGCAGCACTCTGGCACAGTAAACCCGACTTGCCGTACACCAATCGCTTGAGCTATGTTTTCCCCTTCGCACTTTTACGCCACAATGATGGAAGAAGATTAATGGAAAAAATGATTTCCTTCCATCGCCCACTCCCCGACTTCAGCAACTGGCAGAAAGCCATCAAAAGAATGGCAAACAACAACCAACGGAAAAAGGGAAGCGGCAGCAAACTACCGCCCGGCATGGAAGAATGATTCACGCCGGGCTGTTCGTTGCTGTTCTGCACAGGGAAACGGGTCTTTGGGTATGGAAAAATTTAATTATATACACAGTGTGGCCCGATGGCGGAAACCAAGTGTGCCAGAATTCGAGTCGACGAATGGCGTATGCGTTGGGAGTATAGCATTACAGTACATTACGCGTTCTCGGAAGCATAAATGATGGCATCTGTGAGTGGTATCTGGCTGGATGTTTGCAATAAGAGAAGGTTTGTGGGTAAGAAATACTTGTTAGGTGATGGATCTACTAGTTGGATATGTATTCGTCCTGCTTGAGTGTTGTGTAAAAATTACATTTGATGTAGAATATTATTTCGGTGAGACCACTTTTTTGTGGACGTCACTTCCTATTTTGATTGATTTTGGTTTCCATTACCCTGTTGCGAAACAAGAAACTGATCTTAGCGCTCTGAAAAACTCTTTAGGTTTTTATAAATTCAGTGATTCACTTTAAATAAGCTATTTCATTTTACCACCAACCGTTTGAGCTTCTTAAGATTGGCTTTTAACATTAGTCACACTGCATTACACTCCTCAAACGGCCGTTTTCCACTCCAAAATCCACAATATTGCGCAATTTTCCAGCTGCTCGCCCTCCAAGAGCACTGTGACACGCTCGCTACAAAGGTTAATTATGCAGCGAATGATAATTTTCGCCAACCCTCCGCAAAGCATAATTGTGTTAAGCAATGGACTGTAAACGGATGGTGAGGAAAAATAAAAATATAAAGTAAATGGCACCGAACATTAAACCGCCTAATCTCTACCCTTTCAAGTTGTAACAGGTTACACAAACAACAAGCATCACGGCAGCGCCCGACAGCGCCCGGCAGTGTCTTGGTGAACGACATCCTTACAGCAGGCCAACATCCACGTGCGCTTCAAGTCCTGTCATGTGCCTCTAATCGCTCTCACCTTAAATTTCATAACAACCGTAATGATCTGCGTTCCAGCAATAGCAAACCAGAGAAACGGGAGAAACGGGTTGAGTCTAAACACGACTCAACGCTTATCCACGCACGGTTAACATCTGCCTTAGAAAGTGGGGACAGCACGGCATGGTAATCCTTTGAAGCACTCGACAAAGTAATAAGCAGAATAGACGTAATCCATCGAGTGGCTGGCTCTCATCAGAAAGGAAATGTCGCTTTGTTTTTCGAGCACCCACACAATCAGATGGCATCAGAGTGGACCTCACGAAACACTTCGCACGGGACGATCCTTCTAACTGGATGGTGGAGGTACCACAACCACTTCCTTCTCAAAGAAAACACATTTGTAAACACGGAAACGGATCATCGTGATCTGGCGCTTCTCTGTGTCCGACGTCGACCGGTAGTAGCAGCCCGAAAAATGGAAGAAAACGATAGAAAACAGTCCACATCTCAGAAACGGCCAACTGAACTGGATTATCATCTTACCGGAGTGGTAATACCGAGTCATTCTTTGCGGTCCCGCTTTGTGGCACACGCATTCACACCGTCAGCGTCACCTTTTTCTTGATGGTTTTATGGGGAGTTTCATTAAGCGCATGAATTTTCTTTTACAACTTGTCTTTTTCAGTAAAAAAAATAATGTGCCATGTCGGTAATGGACAGGTTAAGGAAACTTTTTGTAACCTAACACAGAAGTAAGTAAATATCAGTATGCGATGATGGAAATGATGAAGGACGGAATCGTTAATTTAATTTAGTAACTTGCCCTTTTTTCAATAAAAACTTTCAAACGAGATAATCCTTTTACGAGAGCATTAACGTTATTGAATCAAAGTAATACTATCAAAATCACGACTGATGGTATTGCCAAAATATCAAATTATGCTCCAATTATTCGATAAAATTTGAGCTTGTTGTGAAAAAGAATGAAACACACAAAAAACTGACGTTTTAAATTAACATCACAAAACGACGAAAGATAAGTTTACTAGCAATTTTATGTAGTGTACCAGCAAATATTGTATATGAAAGCTTCCTACAGCCTTCACGAGATGAAACAATCGAAAATCGAAATTGTGATGGCGAAATACGTACAGTGAATCTTTAATGGTCTTAAGGACTTTACTGTATGGATATTCTATTCCATATTTTAAATTAGTTGTATGAACATAGAAATAAATCCCATATCATACTAAAAACATTATTTTTTTTTTGAAATTTTCTTCAACATCATTCCGCTCCCATTGACTCGCATCGCTAGGCCCACTTTTATGGCAGCCGTGTACCGGCCACTTAATGGGTTGTGTTTCCCGACATTTCCGTCACGGTCTGCAAGCCGCGGGAACTTTATTTTGTAGGTCAAGAGGATTTTAAACATGATTCGTGCATTTCTTACACGAGTTTCCTTCGCTTCCTGCCGCCGAGTTTGCAAAGTGATCATTTTGTTGTAATGATTTGCTACTTTTTCACGCTCTTTCGCTGTCATATCCTCGTGTACAAATCCTGATCACTGTCGAATGTCAGCCTGTTTTTTTTTTCTTTTGTTCGTAAAAGCTTCAAACCATTTTTCATGGCTCGCAAAGTGAAGTTTCCACACCTCGAAGATAAAAAGCGCGAGGAAATTGACGAGTTGCATTTTCCACTGGCCAACATCGAAAAAAAAAAACTTGCTGAGTGCATAATTTTTTCCTTCCGAAAAAAAAGCTGTGCATATTTACATCCGTCTGCAATCGTACGACGGTGCTGTGAGGCAAGCGTTTTTGCTCGAGGGTCTATCGTTTTACTCAACTGTTTCCTTCGTTTTTTTTCCTCGTTCTTTCAAGGAATAAATTCACACTGAGCAAACGTTAGCCGATTTACATGTAACCGAGCGTACGGTAAGAGGGAAGCGATCGCCTGCAAATCCTGGACGCTTCTTTGTCCACAGCCAACGGGGCGTTTCCGCTTGCTTGAGCGAATCATCGATACTCGGAACACGGGGCAAAAGAGCCATACAACATTTTTATGCTTTTGCACCCTCTCATAAAGGGGGATGACGATGATGATGGGGGGCGTTTGCTCGTTACCGTGAGAGCATTCGAGCCTCAACGTGTTACCGGGGCAGCTCTGGTCCCTGTCAACGATATACTGTCGCAAATAGCAGCAACCAAATCCGTACTGGGATTGATTCCAACGGGCTGCCCGCATACGCGTGTGATGCCCACACAGGAGGCTTTCCCTTTGTTTTTTCCTTCCTTTCCATGCGAGGGTAAAAAAACGGTCCAATTTTTCGGCTCACTGAAGCACAGGGCCCACACTACCACAACCCCCCCCCCTCCCCTCCCTCCACCCTTCGGAAAGGTCGCCCGGTGACACTTATTCTGCTTCAGTGAAGCATCGGATTGTCGATTTGGTTCGAATTCCCGTTTTATTCCCTCTGTGTCCAGCAACCAGCGGGCGAGACAATTACACCAACGGGCAGGCAGGCCAGGTCTGATAACGCTAACAAGCGTTAGCGTCTTTTCCACACGTCTGTGTCGCGTTTGATTCGATGGGTTCTTATGATGGAAAGCGGTTTCCCGTGCCGAGCTATTTGATAGCCGGATATTGAGGCCTAAAGTACAATAACTGCCCAGATATCGGTTAGCAGACCGACTGGAAGTAATCGTTAATGTGACCCAATAAAATGCTGCCCCAAACAGAACCCTGCGTGACATTGTTTTATGGGCATAATGTTTGTGGTAAGTTGTAATAAATTGTTGCTAAAGGCATTTTTCTACTACACTTTTTTTTATTTAAACACTTTTACCCACAAAGTCATCTACAAAGATACCCTACACCCGGGCCCGGTTCAATAAATCAATTTATACTTTCATGTCGGTGGCCCCGCAGCATCTCTCTCGTCTACCTCGCGCTCTGCACCACAACCTACAAAGTCGAATGATAAGCGACCCCTTTTTTTTCTCCTGTGTATGTCGCCCTGGCAGAACCCTCGATGGAAAAGTGAGATGAACTCAACCACGGGTGCCCTATTTTTGTCTTCCTCTCGATTCCAAAGTTCGACCAAGCCGGGAGGGGTTTGTGAAAATATGGAAAATCCACCGATCAAACAACAAAACCCATGCCACACGGGCTGAAGAGGACAGAATAAACACACATCAGTGAAGGGGACGGATGGGACACAGCCTCGGGGGTTTCCGCACGGTGAGAGATGCGCATATCCTTTATCCGTTTTCCGGGAGGGGTGTTCAGCCGGGTGCAAAAAGTGGATCAATAACTTCGGCCTTTCTCCCCGCTGCCGATCCAACAGGTTGCGTTGTGTTCCGTTTTATAATCAATAAAAATCAATACAATAACATAAATGTGTCCGCTCTTTACCAGCGGTTGGAGGGCCGATGTTCGGGGAGAGAGGTTGTACTTTTCTGACAGGATGAAGACATTTTGATTTTGTATCTTAAATTGCGCATGTAACCAATGAAACAGGATGGCATGCACGGGGTAAGGTAATAAAAGTGAGGGAGCGGTACATACTTGGTGTCTATGGGATAAAGTTGTGAAGGTTGAGTTTGCTTTTATGGTGAGTGCTTTTTAACAAAGAAAATACATTCTAAGTTCCAAGTGGTTCCTGTTTGAGTGATTGACTTTGATATTTTCACTAAAATGTCATTTTAGTCTATGTCCATTTAACAGAGCATCTCATTCAGTGATCTTTTAGTCAATTTTCAATATACATAAGGTCTTGGAACTGTGTGTTCAACCACCGAATAAAACTAGATAATCAGCTTTCGCTTCTTCTTTCTCATCTTCTTTATTAACAGTACCAAACATTTTGAGAGTCAAGAGGCGTGCGCACATGTCATTTAGATATCTTTATTATACCGCAGCATAGCGGAAAAGTCAGTCCCTGGCATATGAGAAATACGTCTTAATGGGATTCGAACCACTTCGGAGATGGAAGGTAGAGTAGGTGATATATACCGTTACCATTCGACCACCTTGCCGCCCTAAGCAGCACTCGTTTTATGATGGTTTTTTCCAGAAGAACATTCAAGAGCTACAATGTTCTTATGGAATTATCAAATTTAACACAATACCCTCCAAAAATCGATCTAGCTATGTTTGTCAAGAAACATTGCGTTATGCCAATTATCTAAATGCTCGCTGCTACCATCCCAAAAACACAGCCCACAGACAAGCACAACATGAGCTGAGAAGCTGTTGTGCGATTTGCGGCAAACCCAATCACGTGATGATGCTTATTAACATGCCTCAATTGTGCCTTGCTGCCCATTCTCCCATTTGCATGTACACAGTTCCGAGCAGCAGCGGCAGTTTGGTGACATCACCATCCACCACAATGTCCTTCAATTTCAGTATGACTATTGTACCTCCACCCGCCGTCAACGCCGCATCAGAGGCTCCATTCCCAAATCAGGTCATCTACAGACACATTCATTTTTGGGATGGCGACTCCCCCCCCCCCCTTTCTAGCTACGTGAGTCATCGGTCGTTTTTCATCCCTCTACTAACCGATATCCCGGTTCAAGTTCAGGCCAACACGGATGAGAGCTTCATGTCCTGGAGCGTCGCCAGTGAATCTCGGCGCTGCGCAACAGCGGGCCGGCAACGTGTGTCGGGAGGGAAGTGCTTGTTATATCTGCGGGCCAATTCGATTCCAATGTTGCTGGCGGCCAGAAGACTAGCGCCAATCGATGGTGTACGCAAAAGATCAAGCGCCGGAGTGCCGGATGGAAGGAAGCAAAGCGAATGCACAGTGTTACTAATCGAATCATGTTCCTTTTCCGTCCGATACGGACGTACGATTGAGGTCAAACGGAACTGAATCTCGGTGCCGTTTTGTTAGCTGCTCCATTGCAGCACGTTCGCTAGGCAGTTATATTATCCATCTGATAAAAACGCAGATTCTTGATGAAAATTGTCTTTAAATCAACACTTTTAGCGCTCAGTAGGATCTTAAAGAAGCGAGGCTTTATCTTGATACGATCAGGAATGCTTTAGATGTGCAGATTAGCGGTGAACGTCGAACATTGTGAGACCGTTTGCGGCTTCCTTTAAATTGATTCCAACAGCTTGTAATGTCCTTAAATATACCTCACGACAGCATCAACACGCATCAGCGTCATCCCTCCCTCAGTATGTACACAGTGTAAAGCAATACTCACAATCTCTCGCTTGAGGCTCTGGATGTTGTAGTTGGCCTGGGCGAGCCGTACGCTCAGCGTCGCGACATCGCTCGTCAGCTGGGCCCGCTCGCCCGAGTTCCGGTCGACCAGCTTCAGCAGCTTGTCCTCCAGGTTCTGGTTCAGCTTCTGGACGCGCTTGTGCGACTCGTACAGCCGCTCGTACTTGTCCTGCCAGGCGATGATGCTGTCCTCCAGCTCGACCTGCCGGTCGCTCTCCTGCAGACAAGCGCTCTCCATCGCCAGCAGCTGCGTGTGCTTATCGGCCAGCGCACTCTTCAGCACCTCGATCTCGGCCGCCAGCTGCACCTCGCAGTTCTACCGAAAGGGAATGGAGAGAAACGGAACGGAAAAAGCGGAATCAGTAGTACTAGGGAGTGCCAACAAAGCACATAATGACGTTTTATGACAAGTAAAATTTTCATCTTGATTTTGCTCGGTTTTTTGTAGCAAACGAATGACGCGAACGTACAGAAAAACCAGAAATAGTAAAAGGGAACCCTAACAATCGGGTACGTAAAATAAAAAGAGCGAATGGAATGAAAAACGGATTGGATTTGCTCATCACTAAGTAAAACAGTCAGACAAGGGCAAATGTGAGTACTCGGAAGGGTGGCTTTCAAACGTCAGCCCCGTATTCTATTCCTACCCGCCGGCTATGGCTGGAGCACTGGCTGGGGCCACCTTTTTACGTTCCAGTGTAAAAAAACACCGACACACACACACTCATGGCGCCGTGTGGTTGACTCTGCAAATCGCCCTTGTCCGGATTGTTTGCATTGCCGCGAAAATACTTTCTCACACATACCCGCACGGACGTCATGAAGTCAGTGACGCCGGTGTGCCGAACAATAATGTTGCATTCACTTTGGATGGGGGGTGTGAATGGGAGGGGAACGTTGAAAGGTACAAAAGGACGAAACAAACACACCCGACACACGGAGGCTTCCCTTCTAACTCAGAAAAGGGCCCCGATGGCTGTCATTCACTCTTTACAGTGCCTACTGCGAGCGTTTCCAGAATGGAAGGATTTGAAGAGAAACAGAAAAAAAATCACATCTACACTGGATGCGCGAACTGGTGGTATTTGTGCTATTGCTACTGAACCGCAAAGAAAAGCTTGGTCGGTGCACTTTTGACATTTTCCAATTGTATGGTTGCGTTCGTTTCTTTCGTTCCCTCCCATTCGTCTTTTGTTTATCCTTTCGCTTTTGCGGTTTTTCTGTGTGGAACAATAATTCATCAAATGAAACCCGCAGACGCGCTGGTGAGATGGTGAATCGCGTATCCAAAGCACACACGAATACGTCGAGCGGCGAGGGCTTTCACATTTGTGCATGATGCGATGAGGCAAAGAATTAATATTCATCGCTGATTAAAAACAAGCACTCAACGCACGGATGGGCTTAGAAGTTTTGAAGAATTAATGTGTTATTTTATGGAGAAATGTGTGCCGCTTATGGGAATTGAGTCTGTTTATGTTAATTCGGTACGTGATCCGTCAATGTCTAGACTTTACGAAGGAGACACATTTTGATGTTCATGAGACCATCTTAATAACTTTGACCAAATCAGAATTTTAATCAAGTCAAGTTATTACTGCAGTGCTTAATACTTCACAGGGTAATATGCTTTGGCCATGTGAACCTAGATATCTGTGATGATCAATAATACTTTAACAAAACTCTAAAATACCTCTACATGTGTCTTGCAGCATTATATCTGAGCATCAGAAACTTAGTTATGGTTCGATAACACGTGTTTTGTGTTGTCAAACACAACACTTTAAAGAGTCCTGAAAGGACCATGCCTTAATCTTGATTCTCGTTAACGACAAGTACTTCAATCTAAGACAAGCACATCTAAGCATCGGCTATTGAGAAGAAGAACACAATTCCTATAGAACACGATCCTATCAAAAATCCTCAAAAGCACAGATACAAAGTAAGCTTTCTAACAGTCTTTAGCTTTAAGGTTATCAAACTAGTTTCATTCAAACAAAGTATTATTTTGAGAA
Source organism: Anopheles epiroticus (assembly GCA_000349105.1). Lineage (NCBI taxonomy): Eukaryota > Metazoa > Arthropoda > Insecta > Diptera > Culicidae > Anopheles > Anopheles epiroticus. Next base: position 795,167 of record KB671532.1, on the reverse strand, counting down.
TATTCGAGGAAAAATTGCAAGAGCAAATATGTTTAATTGCTCTCAAGCATAAATATTGTCAAATGATGATAAGATATTCATGAATCATAATTAAATTTTGATTTCATCAGTATAAAATGTTTGACCTTTCCCTCAACAGTATGAATGTACATTGAATTATGTCGTATAACAAACCAGCATGATAGCTGTTTTCTTGATTAGCTTTTTCCTCTTGCAACAATTTTCGTAAAGTCATTCAACTCAACTCTCATTCAGTCTCCTACGGGGGAAGCAGAAGCTTCCTATCATTTCGCTACCTTTATACACCCTACCGTAGAACAGCTGCTCGGTGCAGCCACTGCACTGGATATCTAAGGTAAAACAACACAGCACCACCCGACAGCCGCCCTGCGAGCGAGCGTAATATCAACGTCAACGTCTCTTAAATTTTATTTATTACCATTTAATCTAGCGTCAAAACGGTTCCGCATCCAAGCGCTGCTAAACCGCACCGGCAAAGTATCGTCCCATTTCGCCGTAATTTCGCTACAACGGCCAAGATGCCTAGTGGGATGCTCTCCGACCGACCGGTGTAAAACAAATCCCACCCGTGCGCCCTACACTTCCCGCCCGACCGGCTCGCTTGGTGCAACAAAGAAACCGAACGCTGCTAGACTCACATACGAAGCCACACGGAATATGGTCGCCTCTAGCGCGTTCCACACAAGGTTGTGCGGTTTTTTGTCGTCACCGGGTTTTTGTGTGCTGCTGCTGCTGCTGCTGCCTTTCTTTATCGCTGCTGCTGTACGGCACAACAATCCACGGCTTCACGATCGCGTATGTGCGGTGTCTCGGTGACTGATAAGGATGATGGAGCTCGCCGGGAAGTCCGGGATCTGCGGATCGCGCGGCAGTGTCGTGTCGGATTCTCGGGCCACAAGGTTTGCGGCGCGTTGATAGAGAGATAGTTTCGAGACCTCGGCACATCGTGGAATGTGGTTCGCTTCGTTACGGGCGTTTAGCAGAGTATAATGAACGTATGTGGCGATGGTGAAGCGACGGCCCTTTTTGTAGCATAGTTCAGGGAAAGGGTCAGGAGCTATCGCTTCTGTGCTGTAGCGTCACAGGGAAGAAACCAACATAATGATTTTGATGGAACAGAAGGTTTGTCGATTATTTTGCAGCTATGCACGATAAATAAAAGTTATAATGTACAAGAGCGATGTTAATAATTCTGAGTAAATTCGCTTTTAGAAAACAGGAGACTTGATGATATAATTAAATTGCTTAAATATTTAAGAAAATACTACTTTAAAAAAACTCCTTTATTAACTTTTCACACAGATGGAGGCGCCCAGCCTATGACGAAAAAGTATAACCGTACAGGATAACATAGAGCATAATTCGCTAGTGGAATATTGTTTTACACAGTTTTCTTGTTTTTTACAGTTAATAAACTCCGTTTTTAACTCGCACTTCCAATTATTGTGATATTGAACTTGTTTTTCATGATATTACAATGCAAAAAATGTTTAATACACATGATTTAACCTGTTTTAATGATTTAAAACCTTTTTCTAGCCAATTTTACCCCAACACAGTCACGCTATTGTATTATAAGATTACGCGCTTGTGTAAAGGCCTTAAGAAATGAAATAGGATTTCTTACAACACACATCTTAAAGACTAGAAAGCATCTAAAATTTATCAAAAATATTTGTGTTTCAAGCCATAACAATTAATCACGACAAGTATAGAAACAAAAATGATTAAATTCAATCAAATCAAACGATTCACAAATCAGACTGATTAAACTACGTACAAAATTTACATGATAAAATGAGAAAAATTTAAACCAGTATCAAAGCCCATCTTCACACTGGTTTGGTAACGTATCAATCCCACTTTTCCTCCAACACAGCTTAACACAATCCATCACACGTTTACAGCAAGTGTCAACCTCAATAATCAACCATCCCGACGAGGCTGGGGAAAACTTTGTTCGCCCCTTACTTTACCATGAATGGTTGATAAAATCCTTCCCCAAAGCGAGCACGTGTGTGTGTGTGTGATGGGGATAAAATCATTCTCGAGCCCATCCACGGGATATCTGTTCCCCGTACCCGCCCCGGACGAACCGCTCCGGTAATTGAATTTGCTCGTCAGCATCGTCTCTGGTGCGCTCACAAATCGATGGGACCGACCGAAAAATGACGGACGAGACCTGTTGCAAATTAAAATCTTTGCAGCCACCAACAAGACATCGACAGAAAGACATCATCCCGGTGCCGGTGCGTCGTGTCGTGGGCTCCTTTCGAGCGTTAGTCGTCGGGTGCGCACGTTTTCCCGCTGACAACCAATTACGCTCTCCAACTAGGCGAAATTAATTAAAAAAATAAAATTAACGTCCCTTCAAAGCGATGTGTGGAACTATAGGAGAAGGGAAGGGGGCGAGGGAGCTGAACGGAGGAGCTAGTATCCCGTAGCGCAAATACACGCACGCAAGCACAGACAGCCACAGCCGGATGGACGTGCCCCACGGTACGACGTCATCCCTCTTGCGCTGGTATTGGTGTGCGCCAGCAGTAGATGGAGTGGTTGCGTGCATCGTTGCGGCGCTGTGCCGACGACGACGCTGACGATGACGACAGTGGAGTGATGGGCGTTGCAGAAATTGCATTGCGAAGAGTGCCATTAGTTGCATCAACGTAATCACGTCACATTAGAGGCGCGCACGGAAGGGAACCTTTGCAATTGAGTTTGCTCGGGGAATGTGCCTGCATCCTGATATCCGGTTTTACGTCACCGTAAAAGTGCTTCAGCTTCATTTGGGAGTTTCTGATGTCGAAAACTCTTTAATCTGGCAGGTATCTTCAAATTTGAATGCTCCCAAATTGTTGGAAAGAAACGAAAAAAAAACTACAAAATCTTTCTCAGAATTCAATCTCGCCCAATAAGAATAAAAAACCGAACAGGATTTTTTACATGATGCTTGAACAAAACGGACATTTCCAGACACTGTTGCACAGAAACAACACGTAAAACACAAACACACCTGCAAAGGTAACCCGATCGACAACTATAGTCTACTCAGAGTTATTGTTTTTTTTTTGACAGTTGTCATAGTTTTAAGCAGGCTGTGCCACTGAGTTCCACCCGGTGATTCCTTCCTTTCGTCGTTTGACAGACGAAAATGGTCACGTAGTAAATAAAGCCATCAACACACACACACACACACACACACACGGTAAAAAGGCTCTTCTCTCATGGGGAATAGTGACATTTAAAATTCTGCACCCTCGAGTCTGAACGCGACTTTCCTCTCTCTGTTTAGTACAGTAAGGACCTCTAGTTTTTTGTTTGTTTGTTACATTTTTCGCTTAAGCAGGGTTTGTTGTGGGGGTTGATGTGCCGAGAGGACCCTACGGATGGATGGGTTGGAAGGTCAAAATTCCCGTTTTATTACTGCAGAGCCTTTTGACAAACACCAACACAAACACAAATATTGCTACATTCACGCACACATCCCCACATGCATACAGATGCTCTTTTTCACGTACATCCTTTTCTAGTGATCTCTCTCTCTCTTTCTCCCACACTTTCTATTGCTCTCTCTCTCTTGATTAACCTTCCTCAGAACAATCGGAAAATCATCAAACAGGGAAGTCAAAAAGGACACACGGAAGACAAAAGCGAGGGGCATGACACACATTGGATACGATGGGGAAAAGGAAGGAGCGGGAAGAGGGGGTTGGATTTTCTTCCCATTCCCGAAGGAACAGGATGCGTCGTAATACCTGCTCACTGTTGGACGACATATTGGTGAAGGCGCTACGCCAAGGAAGTTGCTTAACACACTCGGGCACAACACGCTGGGGGGCACTATTTTTGCATTACGGAAAATTATGAATATTTTCTACACTTGCCACCCATCCACACACACACACTTCGACGAGGAAGAAAACACGCTCTCCGCAGGCGGCACGATGGCCGACGGAAGATAAGCTTCGCCGCGTGTAACCCGCTACAATGTTTTGCGCAATAATCGGAGCAGACGGGGCGAAACTGTGATTAACACTTTCAGCGGTGTTGTTTGAGACGAGACTTTGTGCGATCTACCTCCTGCTTATCTGCTGAGGATTACATTGGCAAAAAAGGGCAATGTGGGGCACACGGAAGGGGATGATGCCCTGCACTACGCGTTTCTTGCAGCTTCTCGCTAACGGGGAGGGTTATTTCTTTATTTTCTTCTGCGTTTCGGTTTTTCGTTGTTTGCCACTTCACCCACCCACCGGATGGGTTGCACTTTTCACTCACAGAGTATTCACACACACACATATACACACACACACGCAGGCGTGCGCGCGCGTGGTCGCGTACGCCAACTGGAGACGCAAGGCAGCGGCACCGACCGAACCGACACGAATGACAGCGATGTTGGAAAACACGGCGCTTTTCGTTTGGAAAGGATTTTCCTGCTTCTGATAGGGAGAGAGGGCGCGCGCGCGAGAGAGAGAGAGAGAGAGAGAGAGTGTGTTAAATTCTCTCGCAGTGCGTTTACGCGTACCGACCATCGACGGATGGGTTTTGTGGTCATTTAAGTTGACAATTTTTCAAATTGAAAATGATTCAAACAAAAAGAAATATTTTATTTCTTAATATCAAATTTTGTGAAAATGTTGTGAATTGATGCATAATTATATTGTATCTGCCAATGTGTCGTGTATCGTACAATCGTACCATTGGTCTAAACGAGCTAAGTATGGCTTTATTTAAGATTTTTGCAACGCTTTTAAAATGTATATTTCAAAACCGAATCAACCATCAAGATAAAAAAAACATATCCTGATCCATCATGACCACTTCTCATGACCGATGTTACTCTATACTCTAAACTTTACCTTAAATAGTTTTTTTATGATAATTATAATAGAAGTTTTAACAACTTTATAGCCACACTATGTATACACTACTTTTATACAGCTAATATGATCACAGCATCGGAAAACAAGCGTCAAAATTGGTACACTTGCAGTAGTCATATACATGGCTTAATTTAACATGATCCAAAATGTATATTTAAGATTGAATTAAACCTTTAAATTGCTTTTTTAATGTTCAAAAATGTCTGTTGTAGCTAACGATCAGACAACCGTTTCACGAACCAAAAAACGCCATCAGTGTAGTAGTACCACAGTCTCGCGACTAGAGGGCGCTGCACATCGGTAGCGCAAAACATTTTAAAAGAACCGTTGAAATATTATTACAAAGTGCGCACGCAATCCAGCTCTTTGCTGGCGTATGTATAGTTGTATGAGTTAAGCAAACTGCTGCCAGCTATTTATATCGCTGGTTAGAGCACTTTGGGTTTGCGGTTTGTTTACACTCACTTTAATACAAGTAAAGAAAATAAAAAAGAAAAGTGAAATATTGACTCATACGTTACCAATGTTGCATGACGAACACAATTTCAAACTGATTTTAACGGTCCTAAAAGCGCATCTGGATTAAGGACGTTTAATCGCCAAGATCGCTGGGAGAAAGAGCGAAATAATCAAAGAGATAAAGCAAACAGAACGCTTTGCAAAACAAATGATTCGTAATCGTTTTTTATTTTTCTTACATGTTTATCGCCAAACCATAAACCCGGCGCGGTGAATCCCCCAGGATGCGGTTTTATTGGTCCCGCTTTGCAGTCCGGTTCGTCACTATATAAGCGTCTCATCCACGAACAGTTCAACCAAGTTCCATAGTGGCCAAATTCACGGTCTCAACAAGCGAACCATGTTAGCAATTCTCGGTCTGCTTTATTGTTGCACTGCTCACGCAGTGAATCCCGTACAAAACGCATCCATTACATCAAACGGGCCATCCGGATTCGCCTTCGAGATGGTACTGGCAAGACTGTCCACCCTGGAGCACCACTTTATCGAGAAGCAGCTACAAGCAGACGAGAAGACCACCGTTTTGAGCTCCCAAATAGATAAACTCGTCAAGTCGATCGAAAACCTTGCCTGGAGTGCTCAAAACACCGACAAAACCGTGACCCTGCTCGGCCTGAGCGATCAGCATATGCGCCAAAACTTTACGACCCTGCAGCGTGATCTAACCGAACTGCTCGCCAACCAGAAACTCCTCGTAACAACGCACCAGTTTGGCAAGCATATCCTCAAGAGCGGTTGCAACGCAACCCATCTTCCCGCTATCGGGAATGCTTTCAGTACGCAGGACGGTGTGTCCTATCGGTCCTGCAGCATGGTACCATTCCGCGAGTCCGGTGTGTACAGTATCCGGCCCGAGACGCCCTTCAAGCAACCGCTCACGGTGCTGTGCGATCAAGAGTACGAGTCCGGCGGTTGGATTGTGATTCAGCACCGCTACGACGGATCGACTAATTTCTACCGCGAATGGGTCGAGTACAGGGAAGGGTTTGGCAATCTGGATGGAGAGTTTTGGCTGGGATTGGAGTCCATTCATCGTCTTACCAGGTCGGCGAGGCACGAGCTGGTAGTGCTGCTGGAGGATTTCGAGGGAAACAGGACGGTGGCACGGTACGATCACTTCGCGATCGGCAGTCAAACACAAAAGTACGCGCTCATCAACATCGACGGGTACAGTGGTACGGCCGGCGACTCGTTGAGTGATATGAAGGGAATGGCGTTCTCGACGCACGATGCGGATAGCGATACGTCCAACGAGAACTGTGCAGTAACGTATTCCGGCGCATGGTGGTATAGGAGTTCCCATTCAAGGTATGATGTTTTGTTTAATGATCTTTAGTTTCTTTTAGTTACCTTATTTGATCTCGTTCTATGTTCCAGCAACTTAAACGGAAAGTATCTGCGGGGTGAAACTAAAGAGTTTGCGACGAGCATGGTGTGGAAGTCATTCCGTGGCTACCATTATTCGTTGAAGTCGTCAAAGATGATGATACGGCCAAAGTTGATGAAATAAATGAATTGTTTGCTTTCTTATACTGCGGACATTTCTAGTTGATGTGTCAATTTGAACAGGGGTGTTCTCACTCCGAAATTTTCACAACATCAAATAATCGAGAATTTGATTTCACAACATGCTGCAGAAGTTTCAAAAGTTCCAAAAAGAAGCATTGAAGGTACGTGTTTCTTTGAGGCAAGAAATGTTGTATCTAATAAACAGTAAAAGTCAGGGGACATGGAGCGTAAATGACTATCTTAACCATGAACTACATTAGCGACACCTTGCGGTGTATGGTGGAATCGTGTAGGAATGATTCCCCCTTGACAAAAAGATTAAATTAGATGCATTTTGAATATTAAACACTTGTTTTTGCATCACAAAACTATCACAAATGATTATTCATATTACGATGATTGGGTGTGAGAACCAAAAATGGTTTTTTATAGCTAGGTGTCACTAGATGATACTTATTTAAAATAAAATTAAGCTCTATTTCGGGGGCTCCTGTAATTGTTTAAGTAATTTCATATTAAAACCAGATTCAACGACACGTAATCAGATATGCAACTTTGGTTTCCTCCGGCGTCCTCTACTGGCGATTAGTGGAATGTGGAATGTGTGTTTTCCATTTTTTCTTATGAAAATTTTGTATGAAAACTTACAAAATTGATTCATAGAACATTCATTCTTACGTACGCAACCGTTTTCGCATAAAAAAGAAGAAAATTATTCGATTATACGATGATAATCAAAAAGTCAAGTTTACAGTTTTTGCTAACAGCTAATAGATGGCGCCCGTGTTGATCTGGATTACACACCTGATTACGCATCGTCGACCCCGGCTTTTACACTTCAGAATTTCCACAAAGCATTCGTAGTTTAAAAATACTTTTCGTCCAGATGCACCCTCTAACGAGTAAAGCTAGGTAAACAATTTTATTCTTAATAATCACTTCAATTTAAAAAGCGTGCCTGTAGTTTTCACCTCTGAGCTATAACTATTAATCCAAATTCACTTTTAACCACTCAACTACTGTAAATATTTGATCTTATGCTGCAAACTAAGAAGGCATAGTGAAATTAATCGTTAATCTTTCAGATCCAGAAACATTTCCAAGAAACCCAAAACCAAGCTCTTGATCGAGCCGACGAACCCTGCGCTCCCGTGTGCTCGCCCACCGAGGCGTGCGTAGTTTATTTCTGTTTGGGGCAAGCGCACGACGAGCACGATTTTGTATTCATTCGGTCAGCGCGCTTAGTTGGCGTTGAGAAATCTGGCAAACCGCACGGAACCAGCGGTGCAGCGGTCGGGCAGACGGGCCGCCTATTTTTGGTTTGGTGTGTTTCCCTTCGTAGCCGGTGCATAAAATGGCCTTAAACATTAACGACGGTTCCCTGGCCCCTACCGTAAGTGAGACGGCTCAAGTTAATCCCCCATTCCCTTGCAAGTGCTTAAATCGATTTAATTTGCACCCTATTTTGCAGGTCGAACAGGGCGCAGCCGGTCTGCCACAGCCCGAGGTAATACCGAACGTGAACGTGTACCAGCAGAAGAAAACCCTTGCCCAGGGTATGATGGATCTGGCGCTGCTGTCCGCCAACGCCAACCAGCTCCGGTACGTGTTGGAAACGTACGAGCGTCATCCGTACTACATCTTCAGCCTAATCTTCATCTCGGTCAGCCTGCTGGTGCAGGTGGCGGTCGGGGTGGGCCTGATCATGAACAGCCGGTACGACGTGAACGATCGAAAGGAGATATGCAAGGCAAACAAGATCAACGACCTCATCACGATCGGCATCTTTGTCATTACGCTCGTCAATGTGTTGATCTCCGCGTTTGGGGTTGCCCCGCGTGCATCGTAACCTCAACCGGAGTGTGTGCAACGATTTATGCTCGGGGAGTAACATGCGGGCGAGGTCAAAAGCGGGTGAGAAAGTGTGACAAATGAGAGTGAGATGAAAGTGAGATGAGCGGTGAGAAGATTGTACCTGTTAAGTGGAATCTCCTGCAACAAAGTGAAGTGTGTTGTTTTAGATAGAGTTGTAAGAATTATCTTTAATGTCACTCCCTTACTAACACCTGCCGGTCCTAGAGATTACCTCCACACTACAGCACACAAAGCTAACCTAATCTTATGTAAATTATTTCACACGCCATAAAACAGTGCTTCTACAGCAGCAGCGAAATGAACCTGCAGATGGTAAACAGTGCAAAAAAAAACGAAAACACAAATTTGCCAAAAACTCGGCGACTTAGGCAGATAAGAAGTGCCTCCGGGCAAACTCCGTTTCGCGAACAGTTAATGATATTATGCGTCCAATGATGTGGCTTATCTGAGCCCTCCGCAAGGCGAAGAAATATGATCTTGGGCAGCATTGTCTAGTGCGGTTTTTATTGCAATAAAACATAGTTTTACACAAAACGACCGATGTAGAGACGTTTGAATTGCGGTGGATTATAAAAGGCTAAAGTCCATCAACCCTGTTAACCTCATTGATTTAATTAAAGTTACTCTGCCAAACAGCAACGTGGGGAATTTCTCTCAAACCCTTCTAAGTCGTTGTAACAGACAGGTGTTAACTAACTCTAAAACAGAAAAGTCAAGGAAATTCAAACATGGTTCTAAGTCTGCCGCATGTTTACATGATCAATTTTGAACAATATGAGCAACGCTTTTTTCGAGCGAACGTACAAAGAAGGGAACCATAAAGGCTCACCCCGTTACTGTCTCCCGTCCCCGAAAAGCCGGTCTTCTGAATTCCCGACAGAACGTCGGGCCCATTGCGTCACACGTGCATCAGCAGCAGAGAGCGGTAAAAAGTAGAAGGGAGAACGAGAGAAACGTCGAAAAACAACAAAAATTTAAATCGCTGTTATTAACTCCTGTCCGTTCGTCGATCGGCCCTCCCCGGGTGCCCCTTTCCGGGAGGGCTCACCGGCTAGTGTAATGGCTACCCGTGGCAGTGAATATCACATGACGGTCGTATGGATTCCCCGCGAAAAGTCCGCCGGCTCCAACGGGAACCGATTGGAAACCGGTTATCACGCAATTGTGGGTTGGTCGAAAAGTGTAGGCACGAGCATGCAGCACAATTCAGACAAAGGGTAAAAGGTTTGGCAAAAAGTAATAATAGAACAAAGTGAGTGAAAAATGATATTCTTTTGAATTTCTTCATTACTTCATTGACCTTGAATTTTGCCTCCAAGTTACCAATTTTGGATAACATTTATCATGCCTATCTCTTAAAGTCTAATTTGTTTTAAAAGTCATCAGTTTTTAGTGTCAAAAATCCATCAATTAATGACAAACTGTATCCACACTGTCAAACATTATTCACGAAAAGGCAAATATGGATGATCGTTTTCAACGCTTGGTACATTTTTAGCATAACCTAATGGTTAAATTTCCGACCACACTAATAATAATTAACATTTTGGAGGTATTTCAAATGAAAAATATTGTTAAATAGTACATGAAAAGTTTGTTAAACGGTACAAAAAAAATTAGCTAATCATTTGAAAACTAAACTGTAGATTGGAATTAAATGTAGAATAATAAAAGAAACAATTAAATAATGAACAACGGAAAAGTAAAGTGACTGATTTGAACAATGCAAATGTTGATCATTTCTTCTCAAAAATTGGCCCATGATCGTTGGTTTTTAACTGCAAATTAGAACATATTTGTATGATCAAGTGTCACCTTACACTCATTTTCATTCTACTTTAATCACACGAATGTAACAAACGAAGCATAAGCCCCACGACTTCCCAAACCACCCCCTACAGCACACTCGCACACGCACTCGCACACCAACCAACACAAACCCGAGGGATACGTTTGGCTTGGTTTTCCGCAAAACTCACCCCGCAAGCGAACGATATTCGCAAACGCAAACGCGTCGTGCCGCGGTTAGTTCGTGTCGAGTCGCGCTAGCGTGAAGTCTCTGTCCGTTCGCGCTCTCCAGCGGAAACAACGCGGTGTTGCGGTGCGTTTTGGTGCTGTGTTTATTGTTTCATTCCGTTGGTTTCGGAACCGCTAGCCGGTCAAGTGGATCGCTTGAAGCGGGGCGGGAGTAATTATTCGCATCGACGGCACAAAAAAAAAACGCCATTCTTAACCCCTGCCGGCTGCACAACCACAGTGACCCTTTCCAAGTCAAGTGGAATAATTGTGAATAATTAAAAAACGGGACGGTTTTAATAAGAAAAAAGTTTTTTTTCTGGGGGAAGTAAAGAAACGATCCACCATGACGTCCAATGGGGAGAAAGACACATCAGCGGTGGAAGTAAAGATCGAGGATGAGGATGTTGGGTCCGCCCTGCCAGACACGGGCAGGGCCACCACAAGACCGGCCCAGTCCCTTGCTGCCCCTGCCAACGGCCGTAACAACAATCGCAGTCGATCGAACAGTGTGAGTATTGTGTTTGTGTGCTGGTCTCTGCTTATGCTTCCATCTGCGTACGATTTGATCAACGCTTCACGATCGCGCCTCAGCCGCTAGCGAGAAAGAAGGGAGAAGCGCCGCGCAGTGATGACGCATACGCGCGTTTTTGATTCGATTACGCGGAAGCGAAGTTCACACACTCGCTCGGAAGAAAAATGAGGAAGAGGATGGGGATTTACCGACATCCAGCATGGAGGAGATGAATTCTCCACCGACGACTGTTAGAAGACCGGTTTGATGACATTACGCATTCCGCACCGATCGAGTGACAACATGCTCTAGTATGCTTCCCGCTCCGAAAGGGCTCACATTCCAACATTCAACAATAGTGCTCACAGCGGCACATTCTCTAATGCTGTGACGGTGGTCGCTTAGCGCTGATTAGTGCTGTATGAATTATCCATTTTTATCACGATCACGAATACCTTTTTTATAGAGGCAAATTCGCGGCACTGACGCAGAAGACTTCTGGTGTTAAGATTCGAAGTGAATTGGCATCTTAATTGTATTTAAATTTTGCTTCTCACTCCTCACTGCGTGACCTATTAAAGCTAGCAAAACTTTTGCAATAATGCCGTCAATGTAACTTGCCGTTAGCAGCATTCGAAACAATGAAGAAAGCGAAACACAGCATCGTTTGTAAATGGCTTTTGTTTCGCTACCAGGAACGGCATGATAAGTGCGAATTAAACAACAACAGTTGTAAACTGTTAAACTGATAAGAAAGCGTGTTCTGAGTAAAGGCTGCGTTCTTTGCCGTTGAAGAATGCAAGAGTGTCGAACGTAGAAGCTAAAATCGGCGAAAAGGATTAGTGGAAAGCAAATAAAGTGTTACACAGTAACATTTTAAAGACAGGGTTTAAGGATGAAATTAAGTTAGTTTTGAAGCTTTTTTTCTAATTCTCTGACCATTTTTGATTTCTATTTCTACTTTTGAATTGAGTTGTTTTCACATTTTGCTTAGTAGTTTGGTGTTCCTTAAAATGACTTTTTTTATGCTTAATGCTCTTTTCTAATTTGATAAGCTCTGCAAAACTCGTTTTTTTAACAACAGTTATAGTTTTGTAGATTTTTAACAGCTTGTGTTTTTAATTTTATGTTTTGTTTTTGCTTAAGCAACACGGCAACATAACACACAAAAATCTCACAAACACTTCATGAAACAACGCGTGTTGGACACACTTCAAGTTGGGCGTTTTTGATAAAATGCCACACACAAAAAAAGGCGCAAACCGTACGTGACATAACCCTCGAGCGCCACTGCTGCAGTCCACACACACTTGTGGCTCACATCCATCATCCTCTTCGTTCGGCTTCCGCTTTAAGTTTTTCGCAGGAGATTTGCTCACATTAAACATTTCTTTTTCGCGTCGAAGCCCATCACTCTCCGTGCAGCGAAATGCAAACGGAAAAAAGTGGAACAGTTAAAAGCAACGCGAAATAAAACTTTCACCCTGCAATTTGAGCAACTTTTGGGCGCGATCGTTCGTTGAACTTTACAGATCTGATGCAGATGCAGCTCAGCCGCAAACGCTCTTTTGCGTTGGTGTGAAATATTGTTTAACGCTGTATGAAATTTGATTTCTTTTTTTTCTCTCCTCTCTTTCCCTCCTTTTTCCCTCCCAAGCAGCGGTCACCGGCTCGCCGAGGCAAGCGCGATACAGAGAAGGCTCGTACCGATGCGATTCCACTACTGCCCATACCTAACGAATCGAATCTTCCCCGGCAGGAACCACCGATGGCTGGGCCTGAGATCGATGACGATGACGATACGCTGGACCTGGGGCCAAATTTCGACGATCCTAACCGAGGCATCGATAGTGGATTCTTAGATCCGATCGATAATGGGTCGGTTGATACGGGTGTGTCCCGGGCTGGACGGCGCGGAGGTCGTCGCAATCAGACACCGGCCGGACCGACGTATCGGCCCGGGTTTGCGCCGGGATTCGATTCGGATGGAACGCGTGTTGTAAGTAGCATGTGCTGAGTTCTTTCCACAGCGAGACCATTGATTTGTCCCTCTTTGCATTACACAGATTCAAACCACCGACAATGGACAGGTCATACCGGACGTGAACGTGTACCAGCAGAAGAAGAACCTGGCGCAGGGTATGATGGATCTGGCGCTGCTGTCCGCCAACGCCAATCAGCTCCGGTACGTGCTGGAATCGTACCAGCGCCATCCGTACTTCTACGTCAATCTCATCTTCATCTCGACCAGCATCATTGCGCAGGTGGCGGTCGGCATTGGGCTGATCTGGAAGAGTCGGTACAACATAAAGAATGAGAACGATTTTTGTAAGGCGGATCGAATCAACAATCTCATCACGATCGGCATATTTATCATCACGCTCGTGAACGTGCTGATATCGGCCTTTGGCGTGGCGGAACCGCAACCCGTTGTATGACACCGTTTCATGGGTTTTGTATTTACGTTCGTTGTAGTTTAGAGTAGAGTAGCTTTTAACACTACAGACTAAGAGTTAAGAATTTGTGAAGTGGGAGATTTTACAGTTTAATTTTGTAAATTCAAGTGTTTTCACCAAGTATTTGAGTGCGCGAGTGTCTTAGGTTTTCAAAACTCTTTTTTGAGTTACAAAAACATCAAAATTGATCAAACTTTTTAGAGTGCCTATGCCTCAAAGGCTAAAACAAAACAGATAAAATATTATAATACTGATTCTCGAAAATTGTGTTCGTTGTGTGTTAAGCAGATTTCTAAAACAATGCTTCTATTTAATTACCATTTTTTCCACAAAAGTGTGAGTGTTGTATGTATATAATAAAGAAATTATGCTAACAAAACGCGTCTTATTTGGTTGAATATAATAAAAAACAGGCATCAAATAAAGAGGTAAAATATATTTTTAAATAATAGAATACATATTCCTCAAAATTATTGTAATACTAAGCCTTTTAGTTTGTAATAATAGCAAGCATTATCGAAGGCGCTTAGCTGCTAATATTGCATGCAATTTTCAACCAACATCGCTTGCAACCTTTTTTCTCGCAACGTACAATACAGGGTTCGCTGCTTGAGTTTAATTTTAATATTAACCATTTTTTTACTTTCAGCATCAAATATTTTATTTTAACATATATCGCAAGTTTATGATTGCAGCACACTTTAACAAAAGTTAACAAACAAAAGTGTTTTGAAGAATATGTAAATAAAAATTAAAAAGAGATCAGTGCCCACCCTTGTACACAAGTTCCACCGTGCTTGCAATCAATGTTGCTTCCATCGAGTCAGAGGAGGCGAATCTTTTTACGAACGTAATGTGTTAAACTTTTCTTTATTTCTGGTTTTGGAATGTTTTTTTTTTGTAATATAATACATTATTAAACACATTACTGAGAAGTTACTCCTCAAAATGAAACTCTTTTCCCTTCCCTCTTCTAGTACAGAACCACATTGCTCAAGGAGACCATCCATCTGATCTCTTCCTCTCCGTCGTCTGCACACTTTGGAGGTCACTAAGTCTGGGTTAACCGTACCCGTGCTCCGTTTCAACTCAACACGAGAGAATTCCGGAGTGAGCGCATCATATTCGCTTCCCAAAACTGCGCTCAAAACCACCGATATTTGCTCTCTGCAGAGCACAACCAGAAGCAGATGTGCGTGAGAGAACGAAAATGGAACTCTTTGCAACACGCTAACCCCGTCTTGCTGCTCGAGGAAGCTGTGAGTTGGATCTGGCCTGTGGGACCGATCCGCACGCGGGCGTTCTTCTTGCTGCTCAGTGTCGTGCAACGGTTCAGAGGTGTGCTGGGGAAAAAAAAGGTTCAATCCGACCCGAACCATCTAAGTGATCCATACGATGCAATGAAATGTGATTAAAGTGGAGATTGATTACCGATTTGGGTTTACGATAAGCTACACTAAGAAAGAAGCAAGTGATAGTGGTACGGTGTGATAATAGGATGTGTGTATCAAGGTGATGGTTGCATGCTCTCGCTCAACGCTGTCTCTGTTTAAAGTAACGCAGTCCGATCGGATCAGTGCACGATTTGTTAACAGCGATCGTTACAGGCGATCGCTTACATAAGGTGTGATTTGAGCGGGTGTTCCTGTGAGCTTTTCCTCTTCCAACAGCAGACATACCACCCAGCGGAAACTTCTACAAAAGACAACGGCTACAGTAAGACTAGGAGACAACTAAAGACAACTAAGGCCGTCATCATGTATAAAGTCGATGAAAATTACCCTATAAGAGGTGAGAAAGAGTGAAGGTTTAATGTGCAATGGTTTATTCAGAGGTTGCTTGTAAAAATATAAAAACATTTAGATTTTTTAAAATACTTAAATCCTGCGGTTTAATACGATATGATTTTAAAGCTGTCCAACTGCTATTTCCGCTGCGGTTCTCGGTGTTTTCCTCTCTTACTTTAATTGCGATCGTACTAAAATGCATTCTCAGTTGAACAATTACCCTTATTGGCCATACTTTCGTCCAACTAAGCTCACTCAACACCAAACACTATAAACCCGATGGTAAATTTTCGTTCCCAATTTCATCTATTTGCAAATGGGCCATTTCCGCGTGCAATCGGCCCGGCAGCCGGACCGACGAGTCGTTTTCGGCTCAACTGCCAACCGCGCCACACCCCCCAATCACTGGAAAAGCCGACCCGCCGCGTACTTTACGACGCCGTTACCGCAGTCTCGATCGGTAAACAATGTAGCTCGTTTATTTTCCTGCCACACCGGCTCAAGACCGAGCGGTTAAGGTTAAGCGGAAGGGAGCGAACGAGGAAAATGGAAACACACTCCCCGCGTACTCCCCACGTCTTCCACCGCGATTGAGTCTCGCAAATCGGAAAAGTACAAAATGGCATGCCGGGGGGGAGAGCAAACGCAATTAGGGTGACCGTTTGACGTCAAATACGACTGTTTTGGCGCAACTGGTAGTGGCGTGCGACTCTCTACGCCATTTTCTCGCGCGACACAATGAACCCGTTGGACTGGTTTGAGGGGACTGGCGGAGGGGTTGAGTAAAATTTGAATGAAAATGAAAGACCCAAACCAGTCCGCGTAAGAAGAATAATGGTGGCCATATTCGCAACAGACTGATTGGGTGGACAGCTTCGTAAACATTCATCACAAACACACACACACACAGACACACACACGCGCGAATGATTCCTTCTTTTTCTTAAAGGCAAAGTAAAATACAATGTTTACGGTTGCGGTGGTTTTCAACAAACGTCCCAAAACGTTTACAACGCCCGCTCCAGGTGCTTCAGGCGCGCGCGCGCGCGTTCGTTCCTTTCCATCTCTACTTGCAACCAGGCGTACCCACCATCTGCAGCAGCTCGTAACTTTAGGCTGAAATATTAGTCCTCACAACAGCCGGCCGTTTCTATGGAAACTGGCCGGCTCGTTCCATCCAGCTGGCGGTGCAATTTTTCAAACCAACGAAACCGGCCGCTGCGCTTGATCGATTTGATATTGAGTTTTCCGGGGGTTGAAGCGTAAAGCCACACACGGCTTGATTGATTAATTGCTGGCCGACCGGGCGAAGCGAGGAAGGCAGTATGCAGGCACACAAATCGTCACTAAATGATGAAGGGTTTTGCTCGCGGCGTTTTTGTAGATAAGGATGAGCGAAGGAAGAAGATTGACGTGTGCTGTGGGAGAGGATTTCTGGTTTGCATGAGGTGAATGGCGTGTAGCGAGCATCCATTGATGAGAGGAAAAAGCAACTGCATGCCTTCATAGCTGTCTGGGAAGGGGGGTGAAGCACACCTTTACAGTTCAAGTTAAATTATGGACTGTAGCTATGGGTGTAGTAAATCTTGCTCCATTCAATTGATGAGTTTGAACGTTAAGCCTTTCATTACGATCAATTATCAAATGAGTTGTATAACAGGGAGAGCAGAGATCATGATCAATCTCCTTTTTAATTCTGAACAATTAGAGACCAAATGATGAGACCAAATAATGCTCATTTCCTCTTGTACTGTATCCACTTCGTAAAGCCTTGTTCGATTGGGAAAATTTCCTCTAAAATTTAACTCAGAACACAGACAATTTATTAAACTGTTCTTAATTGATTATTTTAGTTACAGTATTTCAATTGCTTACATCCGAACCCATAGGCAGATGTGGAATCCCGCAGTACATTTGCGATATTTCGTTATTCTGTGGCACGATTCTATTAAATGACTGCAAACTACCACAAGTAATAATTATTTAAAAAACTGTTTGGTAAGAACTCTCTGCAATAAGCACAATATTTTCATTAACAAAAGACGTTTTTATCGTTAAGGTAATGAGAATTCCATTGTCTCACCCTAATACTGCTTAATTGCACTTTTATTTAAAAAAAAACTCATGAGTAATGCCAAATTAACGATAAACGACAGCGTCAACACGATCCAAAACACACTGTTTACTTCCAGTGGAATAGAGAAAAAAAAACCAGGAATGTCAATCCGCATCACATTCCTGTCAAGCTTAATAAAAATAATTCCTTCTCCCACAGAAACTCGGCCATTTAAAATCATTATGTGATCGACAAACACACCCTCAACCTGTTCCCACGAAGAATCTCACTGCACTGTTCGTCCATAATTTGGCTTATTTGTCAATGAAAATATTTGCCAGCAATAAATCATCCCTAGCCCCACCCACCCCTCCCTGTACCGTGCCGTATCGTTGTCCGCGACGCAAACACATCCGTAATGATCGAAATCGGAATGATCGCTTAAAGTGGAAAATTATTATTTCCTTCCCCGCCCGGTCCATACGCCGATCGCGCGGTCCACTTCCCTCGGAAAAACGGTTCGCCACCAGTAAGACCATTGGGGGAAGACCATTGGAGGATGTCGGTTTGGTACCTTTGGCATAGTGTCAACTAAAATTAGAATTGAAATGTCTCATTTCGATGCTTTCTGGTGATGGTGTTTTCTTGCTGCGCGGCGGGTAACAGCAGCGTTTTTATTATTATTTCCTTGTTTCGTTGAAATCGGCACGTTTCGTGTAGGAAACGGCCCGGTTGCATAACTGGGTGGGAAAAGGGGAGGGGGGGGGAGGGGTTGGCGAACGAGAAGCGATTAAGCGAACGTTCCACTCACACGACGATAAGGAAGCAGATGGCCGATGGGGGAGGTGGAGGGGGGGGTTCACATATACACACGGACCGGATTATCCACTACAGGAAAATGTGTCGTCGTCGTCGTCGTCGTCGCCCTGTTGGGTGTGATAATTGATATCTGGGATTAGAGGAGATTTGTTACTACATTGCTCTATTTGAGAGTGTGTGAAGTAAGAAGCGATTGAGGACACTCAACTTCAACCATTCTTGTGTCTCGACACGTGGTTTAGCGATGAACCGATATACGAGATCGCTTGATCGATTTACGAAACGTCAAACGTGTTGTTTGAGCGTTAAACGAACAAAACCACGGAACAGAAACACTTGCTAAGTGTTGCTAATAAATCAGTAAGATACGTTTGATTTTTTTTTTAATATTGCGCAACAGATGGAGGCGCCCAATAGTATTATTTAACTGAAAAGATTTAATTCATGAATTCAAACTGCGATCGTTTAAGATCTCCATTTTCAAATACGGAACGCAAATCGTATTTTATTCCTACCTGATAACTAAACAAATTTTTGCTATTTCAAATACAGACCTTATGTTTTTTTGTACAAGCCCTGATCAACCCAAAAGTTTCTATCTTCTTTCTTTGCTCCAATTCCAATGTGCAGTGCAGTGCCATTCCAACTGCCCTTCTCTTAAGCGGCCCAGCATGCAGACCATCTGCTCCAATTAATTCCACCAACCACCTAAAACCTGCCTAATCTCGCTCGCTCCCATCAGACGAGCTGTGCGCAAACCAACCCCCTCCTTCCAAACGATCGTGATCATCTTTCGATACGCACCAAATAAATTGCTGCCCAATCGCAAACATCCCTCTCGCTCTCTTCCGCACCCGCTAACCAAACCATGCCAAAATCCATTCCTGCGTTGCAAATCGACAAGACAGCCGGCCCCACATTTGGCACGACGGGATCGCCGTGTTGCCATTGTTGTGCCGTACTGAAGGCATCTGTGCTGACGGAGACTGTTGGCTGTTTGTTTTTATTTCTCTTTCGGTTTAATTTCTGTTTGCGCTCTCAAGCCATCGTTTCGCGACCCGCCCGGCCGACACTTTCGCGATAACATCTGGCCTGTCAATGTGTGCTCGTCGCGGTGGCGTATGTTTGTTAGCCCTAGCCTTTGCTTTTCGATGCGCATGGGGCTGGTTTTATTAGCTTTGAGATGTAAGATTGTGTGTCAAAACGGTGCACATACGGGTGCAAGTCAAGCAAGAGCACTCAATCTTGAAGCCAAAAGTCGACAGATGAGATTGTTTGTCCGCAGCGTGCAGAAATGCAGCGTGTGAGGAACTTTTATTTTGTGATATAAATAGTCCTTTTTTATTTTTAATTCAACCACTTATCCACCTTAACGATTAAAATAAAAAAAAACTTTCTTTGAGCTTCTTGCCTGACATTAAAGAGGAGTACAAGATCTTAAATCATATAATCTGCTACATCAGATAATATGATAATCATCATGCTTTCGAGAGGCAATCCCACTGTATGCCATCGGAAGTCATATCTTCCAAAGGTTCTCTTTTATCATGGCATCTATTTTCGTACCCAAAAATCAACGAAAGTGTGAATGAATAGAGAAAGGAAGTATATTTTCCTATATTTCTCACTTATCCTTTGGATACAACCCTCAGGGTTAAACCCGAAAAAAGGGACAATTTTTGGCTTTTTCAATGCCACACTCAACCCAAAGGAAATAAGCCCCAAACATACCTTCCGGTGGCAAATATTTGCTAATAATCTGTCGCCCTTTTTTTTTGCTCGCCTTTTCCCGCGAAACAAAAAGCGAAAGCATTCCGTTTCCCCGTACCCATTGTGTGCGCCGCTTTTTCCAACATAACAAACCAACATAAGCACGCTGCTCGAGCTAAAAACCCGCCAAGGTCAGGACGCGCGACCGGGCGTACTAACCGGATGTCAAGGTGGTTCACGGCGGCAAGCTCAATGGAGACGCCCGGTAGTTTGGTGCACCGTCTTACCAACACCAGCAGACAGCACGCGGCGAAACACAAACACTTTGCTTTCCCTCCACCCTTCGGATCACATCATCATCATCCTCATCCGTGCCAGATGGGACCGATCAGCGGCCAACGAACGGCAACGACCGTACCAAAGGTGTTTGGTGGCCTGTTTGCGGTCAACCCATTGCCAGGGAAGCTACGGTGAAAAATTGGGATGATTTTCAAAAACTATTTACTAACAACTCTCACACTTTCTGCTTTCTGCCTTGTGGGACACTATTTTATCGAATTAAAACAAAATGCTTTTGTTATGCTTTCGCTCCCTCACTCTCTCTCTCTCTCTCCCGTTCACACCGCATTTTATTACTCCTTCTTCACCTACTACCACCACAAACGCGACGATCGCTAATGGATGGCCTTGCGGCGCGACAGATCGCGACGGTAGCGTTATAAATCGTGAAGGTCACCGAGACATAAATCAAACAACGCTTGAGCGTGTCTAGTCTCGTGTTGGCGCTGGGGAGGAGGGAGGTTGCGTTCAGAGATTGCGCCATTTCGGCTGTGGGGAATGTGCGGGCATGTGGTGGGGAACATAAAGGGTGATATTTGCAAAATGGAAAGGTAAGGCACAATACCACCGGAAGCTGGGGTGTGAATGAAAGCAATTGTCTTCGGGGGGAATTTTAATAAAGCATTCATTGAATTGTTAAGGATTTTAGTATTAGAAGTGATTTTTATAGGATAGAAGTGGATAAAACATAGACTAAGGTACGCTATTAATCATTCATTTACGACTTACCGTCTAACTGGTAAGATGATAGTTTTTTGTTCCTCTTCTAGTAAAAAAAAGTGTCTTCAAGTCAAGTGGACAAAAAGTACCTTCCAGGAAAAACTTTCGCCTACCGTACATGTTATTTTCGTTCCTCCCTTTTCACGATAAATCGGGTAGGATAATCTTGAAATTCAGAACTTCAAAGTGTATAAGCGTTAAGAAAAGTATGATTATGTGTTGAGACATTGCGTTACCTCTCGTTTGATGCTAATTTACAAACTAAGTACTAGAGATGAGAAAGTAGATTTTAATCACACAATACTAGCGCGGACTAGTGACTCACTCCTTCAAGATTCAAATCGTAAAAATCTTTATCGCTTCTCGAGACGTTTTACGCCGTACAGGAGCAAAAGAAGTTAGAAAGATTTGACCCCACAGTCGAGTGAGCCGCTAGTCGGAAGAAGCAGTTGAGTTCGCAAATTCCTTTGCAAGATTCAAATCTCTTACTCACTCTTACACAATTTTCTTTACTATTACTACTATTACTATTACTAGTAACTGTAATTGAAGTAGATGAAGACGAAGTAATTGGATGGAGTGTAATCTATTCATGTCTTTGTTTACTTTCAAGAAGAGCTTGGTCAATGGTTTTGCATCTTGAAAGCTTCCTTCGATTATTCATTCAATGAAATTATTATTCATACATCGTTATCATGGCTCAGTATATGACCCATAGTAAATTATTAAGCTCTTTACATTGACTTATAGAGTCTAGCTTTAAAAATGAACTAAGAAATTATTATTCTTAACTTTTATGATACTCAGATAAACTGCGATAAGCTACGGTGGTGGTTGAACCGCCTATATGACAAGCATTCTAGTGCCCGTAAACGTAAACACATATCAGTATGGACACCTCCCAAAACGTCCCGTTTCCAACCCTCTAGCGATCCATCTTACTTAACCTTAACATTCAACAAAAGCGTACCTTTATGTTTATGTTGCTATACCAGCCTGCAAACAAACGAAATATTGGCATCACAACCAGCCCAACCAGTGGACGTGTTCGGAACGGCACGTTGGCACGTTTTGCACTCCACCACGGCAAAACGGGGGGTTTTTACGAATTTTACGACTAATTACCATCCAACCGCTCAACGGTAGTTGAAGTCACAGACGGCCAAAAGTTAACGACTGCGGCTAAAGCACTGCCCATACACCTCATCGTTGTCGTTCCCTTGTGTCGACAATGGATCAACGTACTGCCTTGCACTTGATCTTTTACCTCCTCCCTCCCCCCCACACAGAGATGTCCCACACGAACGGGGTACATTTTGTGTTGAAAATTGCTTTTACAAAAACAGCGTGCAGTGCAGCGTTTGAACACACCACATGTGCCCGAATTTGCGATGAAATCGTGCCAAATGGCATGATGCACGAACGAGTTCTCTCTCACTTGCTCTCCACCTCCCCCTCCCCCCCCCCCCCCCCCCCCCCCCCCCCCCCCCTTCACACCAACGGAAAGGGGATGGGAACCGAGTTCGAAGATTGACAAGAACATTTCCTGTTTGGCTGTGGTCTTATTTTGTCCCATGCGAACGAACAGCATAGCAAGTCCAACACAGAACCCCATCAAACACACCATTACACCCGAGTGTGAGAGCGATTTTGTCACACCCGGGAAGGGGAGGGGCATCGGATTTCCTCCAGATGGTACCGTCCAGATGTTGGAAGGAAACGCTTCAACGCCTGGGCAAATGATACTTCCTTCTCCATGCGACACGACCGATCGCTCGAGAAACCGATACTAATTTTTATGTGACGAGATGCCCATTAAACACAGAGCAATAGAAAGTGATTGCTGATCCGAGGGGTTTATCTCACCAGAACGGAACCGGCACACGGTTTGCCAGCTGTTCCTGCTGTTCCGGGCAGCGTGGTTAGATCATATCGAGACGGTCGGACACAATCGTGTCGCTAGTGGTGGTGAAGGTGATGGTGGCCAAAGTGGTGGTCAATGCTGAAAATAGAATCAAAAACCAAAAAACCACCATCCCAACGCCGAACGACTGAGAGTTGGAAGCAGAGTGTGAGAATACTGATCTGCTTCTTCACACGACAACATGTGGCCGTCTCAAGACACTGTTGCTTGAGAGTGAGAGTGTGACTGTGATCCGTGCCGTTATCATACGGCTTTTTTTAATCTTTAGTATTTTAATAATGTAATATTAGTATGATCTAACATCTCTAGCCAAGGCAAATAGAGAACAACTCTCTTACTAAGATACTCCTGAGGCTTTATGGTTAGTAATCAAACCGAATTTTCAAAGTCTAATTTGTTGTTGAAAGACCTCAAAATAAACTCTTCAGCTCCTGAACAAGAATCTGTAGTTTTAGGAGATATAAACCTAATTTAATTATCCACTACGAAAGTTATCCTGAATTTATTTTAATTTCACATAAATCCTGCCACCTTTTTCCGAACCTTGTATGAACTTATTGTTTCCTATTCGAATCGTTTGTTTCTACGAAGATAGTACTTTAATTCACAAAATATATCATCTCATCTTGCTTCGAGATCATTCTCGAACAGAATTAATGCTCTTATCGACCTGTAACCACTGTAATGTAAGAAATCAGAGACCACCAAATCCTTCCCGCCATGCTTCTTATAAAGCAAACGCGACTTGCTCATCACCTCTACATACTCTTTTGCTCTTGAACTCTCGATTTCGAAGGCAAAATTGTTTGCACGTCCCCCTTTACATTCCCTTCATTCTTCAGCCATACCTTGTCTCAACATTGTTGTTTAATTGTTCCCCCTGTTTTCCTCATCAAGCACACGGAACGCCACCGCCACAACAAAACCGGCGCTCAAAAGGGGATTTGCCACCGGTCGGATTTCGGAGCGAATTCAAAACTCGCCAATACACGCGTGTCACCGAATCCGGTGCTCTATTTTTGTGTGGTTACCACTTGCGTGTACATACGCAAACGGTCCGCGCAAGCGACACGGCGAACCGCAGGACGACGCCGACCGTTTCGTTGCTTTGCGTCGTCCGTACAACAATAATTTAGCATTTATTTACATCCCGCGCCACAGTGGCACAAGCGGTTTCAGTTTTCAAATGGTTTTGTTCAAGAATGTGTGTGTGTGTGTGTGTGTGTGTGTAGCGAATTTTCCACCAACAAATTGTGCCAAAACAGCTGAGCCAAAGCGTATGGGCAGATGGAACGCATTCGATCGGCGATCGAGGACGAAACATCGTTCCCTGTTTGGGGTAGTAAAATAAAATTGCTCTGATAACTTTGAATAAGCCCCAACAGGTCTCCAAAGCACGCTTCTCTCGTTTTCTCTTTATTGCGTCATTTGTTGTGGGATTAAAAGCGTCTGTTTTGCTAATGAAATTCACATTCAGAGCGTGCTTTGGTTTGCCATAAAATTATAGCACCATCTAAAGGACATAAAACATCAAGGAATGTGATCTTGCCAACGAAGATTCTGCTGCTCAAGCTTTTAAAAACTGTATTAAAATTATGAGAAACATTTTATGGATGCATTTTTATGTCCTACATGCAATGGCCATTGCGAAGGTTCAGCTCACTCGGCGCACTGCCATTGGCCGACCAGCCATTGGTCACGGTAGAGTTAAAACGCCATGCCAGTCACAAACAGAGAATCGTCATGCTTAAGTTCCCTAATTGATTTGATTTATTAAACCGTTTCTTCTCTCTCTTCTGCCGTTCACTCTCACGAAACCTGTTCCCAAGCCAAGAATCGTTGTTTTATGTTTTGGAGATAGTGCGGAATAAATGGCATCACGCTCGAAAGGAAACGATGTCCTCTGACCCGCTCGCTCTCTACACTGTTTGCTCTATCGTATTGTATTTTCCCACTCCTGGCGGTAGAAGCGTTCCTTCGTCATCACGGCCAAAACAACCCGCCCGCCCAGCAGTCGAGTCGTGCGAGAAAGCGACATAAACGTCCGACCCGATTTCACAAGGTTTTCAACCGAGCACGTGGTGCTGGGGTACAGCACGATCACGGTTTGGAGGTGGCAGCGTCTTGTCACAACGCATCATCGAAACGAACTCCTTTCCATTCCCTGGGGCGTGTAACAACGAGCTGCGGCCACGGTCAATGGCGCCCCAACGGAGGCCAAAGGACGAAATGCGAAGCGTGCGACAAAGAGAGGGAATGGGAGAGAAAGATCCCATACCACCTTTTGGATCGCAAATTCCGAATACCTCCAATTAAGCGATTCGATGTGGTATGAATTCGGGTCGACACTGCGAGATCGTGCTCGTGTGGATTTCAGTCGGTTGGGAAATGTCGAAGCGAATGGAAAACACGGCTCGGAATGGACACGGTCTTAGAGTGATCTTGTACAAATCGTGGCGTGAGTAAAAGCGGACAGAATCCGTGTGAGCCCCTGTGGAAACTTTGTCACTAACTGGTGCTTACTTATAAAAGTTATCTAAAGCGATTCTAAAGTGTATCAAACGACAACTAAAAAGTGGGAAAAAACAGACGTTTAAAATTGTTAAACTGTTGTTCCAGATGTACAAGGACCCCTTTGTTGGTTAAAGCACAGCAAGTTCATATCATCTCGATCAGCTATCACTTCTGGAAATATGTGTACAGCGTTATACGGTAAAATTTTCTAATCTCTGTGTCAAAATTCTCATGCTTTGCACGAGTTCTGTTATTCAAGGTTATAAAAGGAGAAGATTTATAATTTAATATCATAAAGCTATTAAAAAAAAGTCTTATTGGACGTACTTCAGTCAAAGTCGCCCTCTAAATATGGCCTTACTTATAATATTATAAGATTAAACAGCTGTCCAAAATTTCAAAAATTTGTTTGAAGATTCCAACAGTTCTTATGTTTGAGTAGGTCAAGGGTCAAGACCAACAGACCACTATACTCATCTAATTTCTATCCACGTACATACCAGCGACTTCATCCACAGTCCTACAAAGAAAGCAAACGTGAAATATTTAGATAAAGCGTATAGCAACAACTTGTTTCCCGTCTTAGTGCGCAACTCACCCAGACAAAGCGCCAAACAGGAGCAGTTTTCCTATTCCACGCGGTGCGGTATTGCCCAAGTAAACAAACCATCGCCGCCGCCACCGTCCTATTTTCATTGACTTGTCCAGTCCAAGGTTGTCCGGTCTGGTGCGCAACGCACTTCCACGCGTTTCCCGTTTGCGATGGAAAACGACGAATACGACGACGAAAACGGCTAACCAATTCCTTCATCCTTCATCCTCGTTCACAGACCTCGCACCGCCCTTCCCGTTCCGGGAGGTGCAGCTCAAGCTGGACGTCGACCCGAAGCAGCAGTTCGAGATACTGCCCGAGCTGGGCCGCGGCACCTTCGGCACGGTGTTTCACTGTCGCGAGAAGGCGACCGGGTTGGAGCTGGCGGCCAAAATTGTACCGTACAAGAAGAAGAAGGACCGCGGCGATATGGTGCGCGAGATCGACATCATGAGCTGCCTGCACCATCCGCGGCTGATCCAGCTGTACGATGCGTTCGACTACGAGAACAAATTCTACGTCATCCTCGAGCTGTAAGTACCGGTGGGAGGAGGGGGCGGGGGGTGGTTAATGTCGTCCTTCGGGTGGTGGGAGTCCTAGTAGCAAACGAAAAAGGCACACAACAGTTGTTAACACGTTTGGGGCGACGCGCTATGCGACTATTACGACTCACCCATTCCGAAACTGTGACCTTCGCACTCGCACCGTGTGCTCATCCATGTCTGACCATCTTTCTCTCTCTCTCTCTCTCTACCCATCGGTTTTGCAGCATCCAAGGTGGCGAGCTGTTCGAGCGTGTCATTGACGACGATTTCGTGCTGACGGAGAAAGCGTGCGCCGTCTTCATGCGACAGATCTGCGAGGGCATGGAGTACATTCACAGTCGGAGCATCATCCACCTAGACATGAAGGTGAGTCAAGCAACCTGCCCTCGCTTCCCTTCGCGCTCTGTTTTGATTTATATCACACACACACACTGCCTCTCTCTCTCTCTCTCTCCTTTCCCCAACACAGCCAGAAAACATTCTCTGCCTCACAAAGACGGGCAACCGGATCAAGATCATCGACTTTGGGTTCGCGCGCCGTTACGATCCGGGCAAGAAGCTGCAGGTAATGTTCGGGACGGCCGAGTTTGCCGCACCGGAGGTGCTCAACTTTGACGAGATCTACTTCTACACCGACATGTGGAGCCTGGGTGTGATCTGCTACGTACTGTGAGTAACTTGAGCGTCCTTCCTTGCTTGCTCTGGACTGCGCTTCCTGCTTCCTGGCAGCTTAAATTGATGCATCATAATAATCCGCTTGCCGCTTACCCGTACCTGGACCCGAGATGCACAGCTGCCACCACGCCACCACGCTCCATGTGTTGCCGGGCGTGTAGTAGTAATTGAGCTACTAATTAGAGCCGCACGAACAAGCATGACGTTCCAGACGCGCAGCAGCTGCAGCACGGTGACACTGGATGAAGCAAGGGAGGTGTTCTTTGACGCTCCTTCCCTCCCTGACACTGGTGCGTGGTCACACAGGTTCGAGTTCGCGTTCGTTTGGTTGTTTTTCACACCGGAAATAACTCTCACCCACCCATCCATCCATCCATCCATCCTTCCCATTGCTTCTCGCTTTCTTCTTCGCTTGTGCTCGGTTGGCTGTGTTGGTTCATTCACAAGAACCACGATCATTCTTCTCCCTATATTCGTGTTTTCCTCTTCCTCATCTGGTCCGACTCGATCTCGATTACCCCCACGACACAGGGGTTTTTTGCTTCTGTTTTCGGACTTGGTACAAAGTGTTTCAAGACGTCACTTCGTACCTTGGCTTCTCTTTTTTCCTATTCGTGTTTCTCGTTTTTTTTACAATTTTCTTCCATTTTGGTAGTTTTTGCCTAATCCCGTTGTCTAATTTGAACATTACGTTTCTAACTGTTTCGTTCCTTTTTCTTTTTATTGGCTCTTATATATGCCCTATTTGTTTGTTGTTTTGAGTTTTCTCTTTTTTCTTACTTTCAATATTTTAAAATTTCCATTCCTTCTTCCAATTGGAGCCCTTATTTAATTGGTTTTTCTTTCCCGTTTTTTAGTAGTTTAAACTAGCGATTTGAAACTATAATACAGTCTCCCACTCCCCTTATTGCCCTATTGCCGTTTCTTACCGCGTATTGACCAGCACTGTGATCAAAGATGCGTGCAACAAGAGTTTTGTGTCTAATTTCTGTTCACACTAGAGGAGGCAAGAGTGCTCTTCTTGGTAACATACCGTTTTGATTTGGTTTTTATTACCGGTTAATCGATGGACGGAGCCCGTCGCTCGCGTCCTCTCATTTCCGGTGAGCCATCAACGGATGCGGTAGCGGAATTAACTGTTGCAAAGGAATCAGCATGCAGTTTATGTATTATCGGTTGCTTCCTGCAACAGTTTTACGTACTGTTTCGTTTATTGTTCACCAGTCGTATTCGTGCTTTCCATTCGATTCGCTAGTAGTGTTTGCGATCCTTTCATTAGTAACTGCTTGTTGAAACATTTCATTCCTAGTTTGTAACCATCTTTACCTACAATAATAAAATTTAAAAAAAAAAAGTTAATAAATAATTAAATCCCCCTGTTGGGACCGAAAAATGTATAGTCCCATCCCGCCGTGTAACTACGCCTCACAATGCTGTGAGAACAAATATCGAATTAATTACCCATAACGCATATCAATTCAGCGCAATGATTCCATACATTATCCACGGTACTTCCCCCTCGGATACTACCTGTTGAGTTTCTTCACCCCTCTGCTGTGCCAACGATCTCATTACCATACCTCCACTGCATACAAATCAAACCCCCGCGGCAGGCCTTTCATTGAAGCTTCATTCAACACTGATCGCGATCCTCCACCATGACATAACACCTGCCCTGCGGTGGTTCTAATTAGCATGGAAGGAATATCCCCCGTCTATTTTAAACATGATTGTTCCAAAATCCCGCAAACATTTGGAATGTTTTATCGTGTGAATTACCCACTTCCCCGCCCTTTCGCAAAACCGGGTCTCGTGCAGTAAAAGTGATCTTACTGCAGGTGCAAAAATCACTACAAAACTGCACGTGCGGGAAATTCCCTTGCCGTACACGTTTTGCAAAAGGGAATTCGCAGGAAAATCCACACCAGAAATGCCAAAGATGCCGGGCGGGACACTTATTGCACCCAGTGGCATTTGCCGGCGTGTTGATTGCTAATCCATTATCGTACACGTTCTCGTTGCGTTTATAGGCACCTCGTCGGAAACTAACACGCACTTAATACCAACACTAACATTAATATGGGATAGTTTGTTCCATATGTAAGGGTGTCCAGATCGTAGTGAATACGTTAAAACTAATGACTTGATAATTGTGGCATTAAAATCGTTGAAGAGCATTTCTTAGAGTTTACACATTCCTACACGATCGTCTCTTAGTACCTAACAGCTATTCTCCGGACACCCTTCAGATACTTTAATTTTCAAATGCCATTCGCTTCTGATTTGCATTTTTTTTCTTCTTCACCTCCTTACACATACACTCTTTATCTCTGTCTCTTTCTGTTTCTTTCTCTCTCTCTCTCTCTTTTATCTTTTATCCACGTTATCCTTCCGTTGCGTGCCCCATTTATCACACGAACTATGCATCATGCCACCGCCACCCTCGCGCTCAACTCATCCATTATATGCTCTTCCCTCTTCTCAAACCTATCCACCACTGCGATCGTACCATCCACGTTTCACGCCACCGGGTCCCTGTCTGCCATCCACCACCAGCCTGTCCGGACTGTCACCGTTCGTTGGCGGCGACGACCAGGCCACGATGACCAACGTCCTCCAGGGTACGTACACGTTCGACTACAAATCGTTCGACGCGGTGTCGGAAAGCGCAAAGGACTTTGTCCGCAAGCTGCTCGTGCGGGACGGCGAGAAGCGGCTCACCGCCCGGAAGGCACTGCGGCATCCGTGGCTGGCGGAAACGACGGCCCAGAGCACCACCGAGCTATCAGTGACAAAAACAAAGTTGAAACGCTATGTTATCAAGAAGCGCTGGATCAAGGCGGTCAATACGATCATCGCCCTGCGGCGAATGGGTGCGCGGATCGATTACGATCTGGTGTGAGAGAGAGAGAGAGAGAGACAAGGGCGGTCGACTTCCTCCATTACTTTAATCTTGTTGCAGAGACAGACATAGAGAGAGAGAGAGAGGCGAGGAAGGTGATTCGGAATCAGTTTGCAGGTTCACACAGGCCGGAAAGCATCGGAAAACGCAGCGAAAGCTTACACAAATCAAACAAATCAAAGAAGGGACCACTATACTACAACCAGCCAACGGCGCTTGATGCAGAGGGTAGGCGAGAGAACGGACAGGTGAATAGAACAGGAGTGTGACTGCAGAATCAACCCGCCCCCCTTACACACACACACACCTTCTCCAGCCCACTGTTGGAATAACATTACCCACCTACTTATCACCATGACCACTCTCAACACTACTAAACACACACGCACACCTTTTGCCACACAAGAGAAACCGGTTCCGATGTTTCCGCCATCCGTGCTTGAATGTTGCATAATTCATGCCCCTCCTAGCTTCCGCCCGTACCGTTCACTTTCCCTCCCGTGCGAGTGAGGGGACCGTTACGGTGCGGAACGCTTAGATTCTATTTCCTTTCCAATCGGGGAATCGGATAGGTTGTAATTTACTTGTTATATACTAGCAATAAAATTAAGATTACCGGATACCACACACACACACATCCAGCCGAAACGGGTTTTTAATTTTTGTACAGGAGCTGCAACACGTGCCATCACGTTTCTGCCGTTCTGGGTTTGCGAGAAACGAGAAGTCCCTATGCTACAGCGCGCGTGATATTACCACCTCTCAGACTCGGTTCACAAGTAGAGGAAGACTCGCTTTTCTCGTTTACAAACTAGGTAACGATCGAACACCACGTATCTCTATCTGCGTGTGGGTGTGTATTGTGTATAAAATGTAGCAAAAGGTACAGTAACAGCGTAAAATATAGCGTGCTATCAATCTCTTACAAAATAAGGCTAAACAAAATCGTAACATAACGATCGAGTGCTTTACAACCAGGAGCACAACAACGTTGGGATATGTCTTCTACTAAAATCACATCCATGAGGGGACTACGACCCGTCTATCACTTCATCCGCCGGCAGATCATCTCGTCGATGCTGCGGATACAGTCCCGCAGTTCCAGCACGCGCAACATATCGATCAGTCGATCCATACTCAGCTGTTGCATCTACAATTAACCGAGAGCGTCGTTAGTAAGCACACTTTACTACATTTTACTGTATGAAATGGACTCATCTCTTACCTCGAAATATCCAAGCAGCATCCGTGCCGGACTAGGCACCTGCTCCCACACGGTGAAAAATGGGTGAAAATCGAGCAGCGAGCCCAGTTCGCGCCAATTCTGCCCAGCGTTCAACAACTCGCACAGCTCATCCAAGCACTGCTCGTCGAACAGCGCACTCGAATGGGCGGAATCGGGCTGATCCATCGCACTGTCCGATCGTTTTGTGGATTTGCGCTGCGGTTCTGCTTCCGGTTCGTGTTCCTCCAGCAGCCGGGCAATATTTGCACGGTCACCGTTCAGATCGATCGAATCGAGCACGTGTGCGTTTCGTTCGCTCTTGGGTATGACGGAATCGCTCTGATTATCTTCCTCTTCTTCCTCCTCTTTTACCTCGTCCTCTTCGTAGTCTTCTTCCTCTTCCTCGTCTTCCTCCTCTTCAGGATCTTCTTTGTCGACAGCTGTCCGCCTTTCAGCATTCTTTTGCAAACCATCCGGATAGTGGCGTAACAGTTCCCGCACGATCAGCTTGTTGTTTCCCTGTCCAGTGGCGCTCTTTGCGTCGGCCAACTGCAATGGCGTGTAGCCGGCATTATTCTGCTCCCGGCCCAGCTCGTCCTTCACGTGCTCTAGTATGTAGTTCACGATGTCTAACGAATCCTGTCCAAATAAAGAGGAAAGAAATTACTTAAAACAATCTTCCAAACGCGTTTTGCCCCCTTGATACGTACATTGTCCACCGCAATGTGCAGGATGTTGTTGCCATGCTTAAGATCCTTCTCACGAACCGACGCACCGGCTTCAATCAGGATGCGAGTGATTTTCAGATTTCGAGCATAGACAGCAGCTTGCAGTGCGGTCAATCCATCGTCGTTGGTACAATCGAGCCGCGAACCAGCCTTCTGCCCGTGTCGCAACAGAAGCCGCACCATGTCCGGCACGTTCTCTACCACCGCCCGATGCAGCGCCGTATTTCCACGGTAGTCACAGAAGTTTAGCTTAGCACCGGCTTTCAGCAGTGCCATCACAATCGGCTCACTGTTGCAGGATACGGCGAGATGGAGGGCCGTCTCGTTACGATCGTTCGGCAGGTCCAGCAGCTCCTCCGTTAACCGAAACTCGTCCAGCAGTTCGATCAACTTGCACGCGATCGTCGTGTCGTTGCGGCGAATGGCCGCGTGTAGGCAACTGAAAGAAGAAAAAATGTGTGTTTGTTCACACACATATATCAAACAGAAAACCCATCTTTAATCTTTGCTCTCATTGACTGAGTGACATGGGCGGTAGCAAAACCCGAACGAAAAAATTAAACAAGAATTGCTAACGAGGTTTTATCTCGTTCTGAAGGGAATTGCGGTGGGGAGGGGCAAATAAAACGGGGGCGGAGGAGAGGGATACAAGTGGGATTATCTTTCAAGCCACATCGAACCGGAGGCATAAATCTCATCGTCAATAATTAACCAGCATATCATTACTTCCCTCTCTGCGTACCAGAGGCCCGGACAAATTTCCCAACGTGTTGGGGGGAACGGATGGGATCAGCGGTCTAGAAACCTAGAATTTCCAGTCCATTTAGCAAACCTGAACAGCACACTGGCCGAAACATGCTGCACCTTTAGGCGGAATTCCCTAACATATCGGGAACTTATTGAATGCTTGAAAATACCAATTACCCTGCAGCAAAGCGTGGTATAACCGATTTCTGCACGGGTTGACACATTGACAAGTTATCACCTAACCAATAGCCAATAATCTGATCGAGTATACATTTCTCACATGGAATCATCCACAAAGATCCAAAAATTTTTGGAACCACAACCGTTTAGTCACAACCACAGTAAACACAAGAACTATTAAAAACAAATAATTTATTTACATTTATAAATCGACAAATCGGAACGGCAATTGGTACGGCATAGCTAACAGATTAGTCACCACCGGTGCTCCTCGTAATGACTACTCCATTGCTCAGGTTCGAACCTATACCACACATCATACAAACACACATCGAGCGGGAGAGAGAGAGAGAGATAGGAAGAGAGAGAGAGAGGAAATGACCCGATTAGGCCACAGAATAACCAACCGGTCGGCGAAGGGACACTCATTCGTTCGGATCGACAAGGAAAAAAGGACATGGCATGGTAGAGGGGAAAGGATTTACACAACTTACTTGAGCTGCTGCTGATTAGCGGCGGTCCAGTGGGAAGCTAGCAGCTGGCGCGATCGATTAGCATCCCCGGCAAACAGTTTGATCAGCGTCAACAGCTTGCGCAACATCTCACCCTGCCGCGTGTCGTCACCGGGTGCGATCAGTTCGGCAATCGCCCGGCCCAGCACACTCTCCGTATCGCCGGCCGTCTCCGAGTCGGTCTCCAGCTTTACCAGATCCTGCTGGTTGCCGATCTCTTGGATGAGCTTGTTGAATTCTATTGCAAAAAAGGGGAGAAGACCGTCAGTACAATGATCTCCCAATCCGCGGATCATCTGCTAGCCGACGCTTACCTTCAGAGTTGCAGGGAAAATCGCTCGAGTCGAACGCAACATCCGAAGCGATCGTGGTTGGAATGTTCAGTATCTCCTGTATGATGCTCGCTTTGGTCAGCTCCTTGCTGATCGTGGTGGTTGAACCGATCCCACTCATTATGTCCGTGTGGTGGTGTGATGCCTGCTGGTGCGCTGTACCAGCACTCGAACTAACCATCGAAGACGTCGAGGATGGTTCCTGACCCTCCGGAATAGTTCCACCGTGATTGGCCAACATTGGGAACGGTTGATGCAGGGGTGGCAGGCGTGTGGTTGATCCGGAACTGACACCACCACCTCCAGACACTCCGCCCCCGCCACCCCCACCTCCTCCACCTCCTCCTCCTACCCCCGCCGCTCCGTTCGGATCGTTCGGAATGACCGTTGGTATTTCGGACGAAATGTTTCCCGAGCTGATGCGCAGTCGCTTGCGCGATCCACTGGCGGCGCTACCGCTCCCTGGCACCATCATCCCGGGCCGTGGTTTGTACTTGAACAGCACCGGTTCGCTCTGGCACCGATCGCGCGGCCGGAAGAGCTGCATCAGCACCTCGACCGGTTCGGTAATGTCCTTGTGACGATACGGTGGCGTTTTGAACGCGATCGCATACTGATGGTGAACGTCCGCTTCCGAGAAGATGGCCATCTCCTGCCACACCTCCTGATCGTACTCGTCCAGCTCGTAGAAGCGGATCTTTATGTTGTCTTTAGGATAGAGGAAAGGAGTTGTTAGATAATTTGCGAAAAGTCCACAAGTCCACAAATGCAAATCCAAATCCAAGACCACTTACTTTTGCACACCTTTTCGACAAACATAAAGACCTCTTCACCACCGTCCACCCCACTGACGGTTGTGCTTAGCCGACAGATCTTCAACTCTCCCGTAAGTGCACTTTCTGGAAAAAATGGAGACAACATTGAACCATCCTCTTTACGTTCTTTAAATTCGTTAACAACTTACTCATATTATTGATGGGATTTGAATAAACTGGCTCACAGATGGGGATCCATCGTCCGGTGCCCTGCTCCACTCGGTACGCCTGGAAACAGAGGCACACCTGATTAAGGTTCATCGTGCGCGCCATCACCGAGGCTTCCTTCTGCATCTGCTGCTCCTCTCGCTCGGTCGGCTCACGGTTCAGCTCGCACTGTCGATGCTTGCGCAGCTTCTTGTACAGCTCCTCCGCGATAAACTTCTTCGCCGTGTGAATTATGCCCATTCCCTGGAACGTGGCCACATAGTTGCCCCTTCCACCACCACTGTCCGAAGATTCCCCAGCCGATCCGCCAACATCCAGATCGTGCGGATCGATCAGGTCCAGCTCGCCGGACTTGATCACGAGATGGTGCGAATGTGGCGCACGTCGCTGAGGATCCACTTGGTACAGTGAGCAACGCACCTTGGCCTCCCCACTGTACCCACGGAGCTCGACCGACGGGAAGGTTTTCTTTGACTTTTCCGTGCGACTACCCATGAGGGAACCGTGCGTTCCGTGCATCTCCGATTGGTAGCGGAAGCGAAACTTGTCCACCGGCTGCTCCAAGATCACCAGATGCGGCCCACTGTATTCGGCTTCCGCTGGGGCATACGCTGCAACGTCAACAGGAAGGAAATGGCATCAATTGCATCGTTCTGGTTTTACTGACAAAATGTGCGGAGTCTTACCTTCGTTCGATGCTGTCGTGTAGGAAAAGGTTTGCGTTTGCAGATGCTCCTGGTCGAGATTCAACAGCTGTGGGGCATAATAGTGATGCTGCTGTTGAAGTTGCTGCTGCTGGGGTTGATGATGTTGCTGCGGTTGCTGCTGCTGCTGATAACCCATGCCGGGATAGTTCATCGAGCCGGTGCTGCTGGAAAGGTTCAGGTTTTGCAGCGTGTACGACGCACTGTGATCACTGGCACTGGACTGTGGGGACATGTTGCTGGCCCGGCTGTTGGGCGACGCTACCGACGACGGTGACGATGGCGATGCGGACGAGGACGATGGCGAAAGCGCACTGGCGTACGATCGACCCGGACCGAGCGTAAAATGGTGCGAATCGTCAACACTGACCACTGCTGCACCGGCTGCCGACGACAACGGTGTGTCCATCGACAGGACGGCGTACTGGTTGGGTGAGGAGGACGCGCCCAGCAGCTGCTGTTGCTCTGGAAAAACAAACCCGCGGGAAAATTGAAAACCGGCCCGGTAAAATGGTTGCACGAAACAAAACCAATGAATCACGATCCGGCTTTTGAAGAGTTCGAAAGCATCCACCGACGGACGCGACACTTCTTTTGCCCCTACTCCCTAACGCTCGGTGGGCAAAACCCACCCGGCGAACGCTCCCACTCCGTTCCGGTCTTCGAACAGAAGGTTTCCCGTGTACACCTAGGTACCTGTGGCCAAATGGTAGGGATGTGCCAAACTGTGGTGCGACCGGTGTTGTTGAAGCTGTTGGAGCAGTACGTCCAGCGCGATAGAACAGTCGTCTAGCGACATAATCAACACACAACACCCAACGCTGGTACTGGGCTGCTGCTGCTGCTGCTGCTGCTTCCTAACTGAATCGGTGCCGGCACGCAACTAAACAGTCGGGTGCGCGGCGCCAGATGAGAGTCTCGCGTAACTCTCGCGACCGCACGCGATCAAGTACGCGAGATTCGCGCACATTCAGGGACGTATTGAAGACACATGCGGTGTACATGGAGAATGAATGAATCCCGAGAGAGATAGAGAGAGAGCGAGAGAAGGAGTGAGAAAGGGAGAGAGACCCAATCGTTTGTCCCGCTAAAAATGGGGATTGTGTCAACAGAATAGGAAATAGATAAGGACGCTATCGCTGATATCACATTGATATAGGTCCCCCCATTCTCTTCTCCTCCCTCCCTACCCCCTCCCCACCACTCCCAACCGGATCTCACTACCCTTTCATTCATTCATACCTTTGCCACTGATATCGACCGCATAGCATTGAACAAGTATTTCAGTCAATAATGCCACACCCGATAACAGAAGCCTTTATTTGCTTTGGGAAGGCTTTGGCTGCGGTACGTGCCCCCTCGGTGGGTTCCTATTTTTGCACAGGCTCACCATCAACGTCATCAGTGACCGGGTGTCCGGCCCATGCTGGACGTCACAAAAACGCACAGCCGGGGACACGGGACCGGTGTCTTGTCATCACGGTTTTGACGTAACCGGGATTCCTCCAAATATAGCCCTTCTCCTTTTCTTCCAAAGGCAAAAATAGCTCGGCCGTCTGGAGGACGTTCTATATTTAGGGATGGATCCCCGAAAAAAGAAACCAGAAGCCCCCATGAGTCACGGTGCTATCCCGGGAAAGTTTTCGGGAAGGTGGAAGTATGTCAATCACATCGAATGGGGTTTGATTGGCATACCGTAGGTTCTTCGGACGTGCCAGCTTAAGATACATCCTCTTTTCGTATGACGTCAAAACAGAGTAATTTGATTAAAACCGATCTCCACGATCGAAAAAAGATACACGTGCCGGCTAGGCTCTTTTGGGACAATCAACAAGCACAACATGCCGAAAATTAACGTCATTCGGATGCTTCCATCTTCCAGCCCCCGGGCGAGGAAACCGGTTTCCGGACCGATCAGGCGCTCCACATTGACACCCAAGAGATACGGACGACCGGTATTGAACAGTTTTAAAAGCTTCATTTTGGATGAGAATCAGCCTCTAACCGAATGACGCCATGCACGCCACGAGTCCTCGAGTGCATCAGGAGCATTGTTTGGAGCTAAAAACTGCCAAACCGTCCAAACCGGCTGGCTGTGAAACGAGTTGCGCTGAACCTATCGAAACGCGGAGATAGCCTCGTGCGACCTTCACCCGTATAATCGTCGTTCCCTAACAATAACAGAGCGAATTAGCACTTGCCGTTTGATGCTTTGTTTTGGTGTTTTGGTACATTTTTTCAAATTCAAACCCTCTGGCTCACGGGCACGAGCATCCGAACGAAATCGGACAAACTGTAGGTGGTTGGGAACTCTGTTTTTCCATCAAGCTTGATCGCAATGACGCAGCTCAAGATCGTCTTTAGTTGCTGCTAAAGACCAAGTTTATCGGCGTCATTCTAAGATACTTTCTACTCCGAAACTTCAGTCTCCGAAACCTGTTCAGTGACGTAAATAAGGATACAGCACGAGACGGGTGCCTGCAACCGTCATAAACTATTGGATTCTTTTTTATGTTTTTATGCAAATGAATGGAATATTTTGAAACCGTCTCATTTGGTGTTTGTTTATTTAACGGAACCTCTGAGCTTAATGTTGGAAGAAACTTGTGTCAATGTCAATGTATTAAACACTAACTTCTTACAAATTAAAGCTAGATTTAAGATTCAAACACATAAAGTAGATAAAATTTCACTTCGCAATGAGCCGTTCTTTGCTTGTAATACTCGAAAGAACGTACGTGATAGGACATTGAGCAAAACTTTTCCATAATTCCAGATATTTTTTTTCTAATTAATATAATTAATTTAATTTTCAAAATGGGATCATTGATAGCAAACTCCAATAATTTCCTATGTATACCTTCTATAAAATTAGTATGATTCAGTATGGGTGGATTTCCCCCAGGCATCAATGGGACATGCTTTAAGCACGTGCTTAAGTTGACTAATACACGGGCAAGATCACACTCAGGTAAGATCACACTAGGCGATTCGATGCTATAATGGTAGAAGTGCGAATCGTGCTTCTGCAGGGTCTGGACGTAGATACCCATCTTTGGACCATCATCATCAGGTGTGACTAGCCTGTTGTAGTAAGTATCCAAAGATCCCTTATTTTCCAGCTCTTGATCGATTATCGGTTATGTTGGTCAAAAAACGAAAGATCACACTCATCTCAAGTGTATGTTTACACAGGGAAGGAATTTGAAGAATTGACCAAAATTGTGTATTTCATTTTTGATCAGCCGTCCAAATATTTCTGCACAAGTATTCGACCAAAGCTCGGTAAAAACTCTATAGTCACAAACATGCCGTTTCACGTACCTTTCGCGCCCAAAAATCTAGCCGGCTTTCACAAACAAATGTCACAACAGAAACTTCGTCCGCTTCGTACGATGCCTGAGACACAACACACGCAGCGTCACATCGTTGCCTACCGCTAAAGGTAAACCGGCGGCAGCGTCTTCGGCCAGGGTGGGAGGAACATATTGACAACTGCCGGGCGCTCAAGTCATCTAAACGATGACGACATTCTGTTTTCCTAGGCCCCTCTTCTAGCTCGTGACCACCCGATTCGGCAAACATTGTGATGCGTGTGAACTGAGGCAAACGATGCGTAAAACCCGACATCTCTTTTCATTTCACTATCGGAGTTTGTGGTGGTGTATTTAAAAAGGGACACTTTTTAATACAAGCTTTAAGCTCTGTAAGCACGTGAGCGTTGTTTGACGTCATGCCGGCAAAAATTGTAACACTGGTAAGCTTACAAAAACAGGAAACGTTGAAGAGGAGAGCATTAGCGAATCTTTAGCAGTGGCGAATCCGGGGATGAGTGTTCTTGTGAAATTTACAAGAGGTTGGAGCCGGTATAAGCTTTTCCAAGTAGTTGTCGAACTACTGAAGCTGAAGTTATTGAGCAAATTTGATAGATATTCCTTGAGAATAATTGGAGTGCTGATTCCTTTTTCGTTCCTTTTGGGTTCCTTTTAATTAGGATGTTTAGATCTAAGATTAAGATATCCAGAAGTGTCCTGATATCACGAGCAATTATTCAAATAGTCCTTTGTATCGACTTCTTTCCATCGAGGATAAATCTACAATAATGAAGACTTACTTTGAGCTAAGCGGTTAGTAATGACTATCTTAAAAAGGGACGTTTAAAAGACGATAGCATCGCATAGAGTATATTCTATAAGGATCTTGACAAATTGATCGTTTTGAGACATTCTAAAACCTTGATTAAGCGAATCGGTCTAGATCTTACTGAGAATTTGGGGTTCAAAATTTTATGACAAATGTTCAGAACGAAATAACATTACAGATTGACTGTTTTGGACGATTCTTACATCAAATGCCTCTCATGAAACTCCTTCACGATCGTATATGACTAAACAGCTCTGTTGCTCAGTCCAGCAGTAAGACAACCAACACAATTGTGGATATCTTTAGAATAGGTCCTTACTGATCGCAAGTCTAGGCGCCCCTAAAATTTTACATTTACATCTGTTCAATTTCTTCTTTTTTTGAAGACGGGGTAGTGACTTCAAGAGCCCTGTAGGGGATGTTGTTACAATGGGTCATTATTGTACTTTTATGATATACCTGGTAAGGAGTCCTAAAGTACTACCAACGCGAGTCTTAAACAACAATACATGTCTTAAGGATCTACTGTTATTAAAAATAACCTCTCTAAAAACAACAGACTCATAACCAAATGATCCAATTTATGACCAACCTTGTTTGCCTCTAGCTGAACCCAATATCGCCACACGCTCGTTTGACGAATCATCATCGCCGTCCGTTCGTCAATCATAGAACCGATCGCCTAGAGCGGGAAGGCAAGGCACGGCAGGCCAGAGAGGCTGGGCGCATGACAGGGTCATGCAGGGTTGGGAATTCCCCATCAATACCAAAACAAGATCTCCCGCTCATACGGTGCGCGGGGGCCCTTTCCACCACACGCTTGGGACTTTCCCAACGAATCGAAACGAACGACGCGTACCGGTTTACTCCCGCCCCACTTTGGGCTTTGGGGCTGTGCGCGTGTCGCATACATAATGACAACTACCCTGTAAACTACCCTCATCCTGTCCTCCACCCGGGGGCCAGCAAAGCGGTGCATGAGAGCAGCGAAACGATGGAAGAGAGCGACAGCAGCAGCAACTGCTTCGTATGCAGAGAGTGATTGTGAGCGATAATAAAATAGGAAGCAACGTTTGCTACTGCCAGCGCACGCACACGTCATTCTTTTTTTCGCACCGATCAGTCGCGCTGATTCATACACAATTAAGTGTTTTTCGGTGGTGGAAACAAAGGCTCCCCTACTCCACAAAAATCGCTCTAGCAAAACAACAAAAAAAAGCAGTGACACTTTTGCAGCAAGGTCGGCACTATTAAAAGGAGGCCTCCTTTCAACCCCCTTTATCACGTAGGCCAATCAAAGCCACCGCGTTGTTATGACAACTAGCATCTACTTATTACTACAACTACTACTACCATCACACTTACCGTACATCTCATGGCGATAGCTGTCCAAATTCAGCAGCGTCGACATGGTGTTGCCCGCGCTTCGCGGAACCACCAGATCAAACAAAACAAGGAAGAAGAGATTAGCCGAACACACTGCACACACTCACACACTAACGCAACACCAATTTACACCTTTCCTTTTAACCGAGCGCAGGTATGTTGAATGCACTTTTGCCCGTCGCTTATCACAAAATACCTAGAATTAGAATGGGAGTGCCAGTGCACTTTAGATAACGCGTGGAGCACAAGCAGACACACACAGTGCAGGCCCCTTTTCGCGTTGCCACACTTGGTCTTCGGTAAAACGCATTAGTTTTGCATCGATACTCAAACAGACACGCACGCACACACACACACACACGCGCACTGACACGGTCGGCAACAGGTGGCCCCCTTTCTGGGAAGGGTTGGACAGAACAAAAACAAACAGAACTGAGGGCGCCTCTGTGTTGTTGCCTCTAGGAGCAGGGGTCTCTCTATTCTGTGCACAAGAGGTGCATTGAGTCATCTAGTACAGAGACGCTTTGGATACTATTTCAAAGGATTTATTGCTCTTCTTGCATTAAACACAACTTTATGACAACTTAGGCCCGAAAAGGCATCGCGAGGCGTAGTTTGGAGACTGCTGCGCTAGAGGAATGATTCCACTTTCAAGGTCAACTGATTTCACATGCAAATTAGCGACACCGGTTCGCAATCTGCCGTCTGTTTAATGCGTTCCAGTCGTCACAGCAACACAACAAAACAAAAAACCAAAAATTGCACCAAAACCATACAATCTCAGTAGGCCAATTCAAGTCCAGCCAAGCTGCCTGTCACCTGTCACCAGAATCCCTTATCGATATGGGCGAGCGGTGTTGTTGTGTTGTTGCATGTTGCTATCGGAACATACCACACACCACACACCCAAATCAAACAACGCCACGGAACATGGCACACACGAAGCCTTTTCTTAATTGCACTTTTGCGACTCAACCACCAATCACCGCAGGCGGCAAATCATCACAAACTCTTTGCCAACATTGTTTGCCTACAAACCGGCGCCAAACAAAACTCGTGCTCGTTTCCCGTTTTCTGGTGCCACTCACTGTTTGGAGTAAAACGCAAATGGCGCATCCACTCCGGAAGGCTCACACTGGTAGACTGGTGGTGGGAAGCTGCGAGAGACAACGACGATGCGGCCTCGCGGAACGGACGCACTTGCGAGCGTGCTTGTTCGCTTGTGTGCGTGATCTGTGTGCGCGCGAGATTAACCACCAGCAGCACCGTCTCTACCACCGACACGACCACTGAGGGGCTCGTTGCATTTTCGGCAGCATCCACTGCGGCCGCACGGCAAAGTCTTCTTTACCGGAAGGGAAGAACCGGATTCCTCGAAACAAAAGACGTTTCCGTACACTAGCGCCAGCGCTTCGTTACTAACGCGAAACGCACCGCCTACTAGAAACAAAGCGGGCCTGCACCCGATGCCGGAGCACAGCGAACGTACGCCCCGATTGCTAAGAGAATGTGTGAAAGTAGAGTGGGGGTATACACACACACACAGTCACAGTGGTCCCCAGCAGGCTGTCCTGCTCGAACCAACCTCTCTAAACCGCAGAACGATATCGCTGGAACCATGCAACCCTCCCCCTCCCCACGGGCCATCGCTCCTTTGACCCCCACCAAACCCTTCCAGTAAAAGGTGACAGGCGGGTGGTTGATGTTTTGCCTGTGATTCCCCTTTTTCGGAACGATTTGTTGTTTTCGGGCTATCACATTATGATATTGTACTGTGTATGAAGCAACAGGTTGGTGCGTGTATGTGTGTGGGTGCTCCAAAACGCTTCTAACGATATTCTAATCAATCTGCTTAAAAGCGTGCCACGCACTGAAAATATCGTTTCGTTTGAGATGCGTCATGTACACCTTTTTTTTGTTTAATTTTCTTCTCAGAGAGTAGGAGGGGGGGGGAAGGAGCGGTGAGAAAGGCATTTGCAATCGGATTAAATGACTCAGGGACTCTACAGACCAATTGAAACTGTGTATACAATAAAAACCTGTTGCCTGTTAGACAGAAGTAATTAGTAATTACGTTTCGTGATTCCCTGTTCGATTCTGCATATTAATCCTGCAAAAGTAATCATTAAAACAACTCACACTGAATAGTTTAAGTAACAAAAATCCCTCACGTTTTGCCGACCGCACGTGGTTAAGCGTCATCTTCACGCAGCACAGCATTTGGGACGAAAGGAAACGGCACAGACAATCGTGGTCGTGGTTTGCCGGATACTAGAGAACACCGTTTCGCGCTTATCAACCGGCTACGCACAGTGACAAAGTCCGTTGATCAACATTTGTAGAGAGAACAGATAGTGTAGGACCCTGAACATACTCCGGTGAAAGGAAGGGAAGCAAATTGTTAACACTTGATGTTTTCTTTCGCAACACAAATACGCGATTTTGGTGCATAAAGTTCTTACGTTTTGCACTTTCTTTCTAATAACTAATACGATCAAGTGAAATAATGCTAATTTACAGTTTCTCTAAAGCGCTAATCTGCATCACTTCACTGCCATTTGCCCCTATAGCGTTCCTTTCTGCGGTTGAAAAAGGCTGTGA
Source organism: Anopheles epiroticus (assembly GCA_000349105.1). Classification (NCBI taxonomy): domain Eukaryota; kingdom Metazoa; phylum Arthropoda; class Insecta; order Diptera; family Culicidae; genus Anopheles; species Anopheles epiroticus. Next base: position 751,250 of record KB671532.1, on the reverse strand, counting down.
ATTACGAACAAGACTTTTCCCAGAAGATGAATGATTGAAACCCCTAATTCTAGTGTGTTGGGACAAAGGGAGAGAGAGAGAGAGAGATAGACTTTGCTGTATCTAGCTGTATCGTTGATCGAATGATCAACACATTTCTCTAAGCTTTCGTCAATGCTGTTCTAACGATTATCTGCAGCTCCTAAACTACAGCATGGTAGAGGCATATATTTCTTCGCCCTAGCTAGTCTATACTACAAGGAGGGGTTTCCATTTGATAGTACAACTGCCTTATATGATACCATAAGCGTTAATCGAGAAACCCTGCACCGTTGCCAAAAGAGAGCAAAAAAAGGCTTATTGCGGATCGCTATGGAGTGTTTTGAACGATTTCAAGACATACTGTGATTAACAAATACATCTCATTATTTGTCAAATGCAAGACCATTTGTTCAAGTTTCAACTAATTTCCTTAATTAATGCGATAGATATTCAACTTTTTGGCCTAACAGTTTGTCCTCACTAGGAATGCATACCGTACTTCTTCCATTGGTGCCTTCACTGAACTTGCTAAAACCACTCTGTAAAAGACGAAACGCAGATCGAGTTGCGCCGTTTCATTGGAACCTTTGGGTTAGATGCCGTTGGCACGTCCTGCGTCAACTTGTACCGATTCATCAGCTTGTCGTCCATCATATCGATGCGCAAACTTTCCACCAACTTTTGTAGCCGCCGTTTGCGTAACGCTGCCTTCGATGGTGGTTTCAAGTTTTCTTTTGGAGTTCCCATCGTGTCCCCAGCGTCGGCTGTTGTTTCCGTCTCTCGCCGTCTTTTGCTTCTATCCTTAGTTGATGACGCGCTTCTTCGCCGATCCAATCCGCTTCTCTTTCGTTTTTTCGCCTGTGTTTTTGGACTGCCCGGGGCTGGGCTGTCTGCTGGTGTATCCTGCCGGACGGACTGCTTTGGTGAGTTGCTGGCCGAGCTCGTTGATGGTTGACGGTCATTCGAGGCACTATCACAGATTATTTCCCACGGTATGGCAATGACCTTCATATCTACGATCTCCTTGAGGTAGGCTTCATCTTCGGCTGGGTTTATCAGATCTCTTTGTAGGCAAACCATGGCGGGAGCATGGTTGGTATCGGAAGCTGAGCTATTTGTTAAGTTCGCCGCATTCCACGACTGCCCACTAACAAGCAGTGGAGATTCGCACAGATCCGTATTTCTGGCTGCATTCAACGGTTCTTGTTTCACAGCTGGTAGTTTACCGTCGTGGCTGGGAACCGTCTCGTTTAAGGTCAGCGCATTGGGAATATCGGTCGACGCTTCCCTGCTTTCCAGTCGCTGCCGCAGTGATCTGTCCGATTCGCCCGCGAGCAGCTTGAAGCGGTAGGCAATATTCAGCTGCACCACGCACAGCTCGCAGATCCAAAACGGTAGTCCGTCGTTTTCGTTTACCTGAAAGTTAGGGTCACGCTGTGAATGGGTAGAACATTTTCAACGTTGGGTACTGTAGACCCTTACCTGTAGCTGCGTCACGTACTGCAGCTTGTGGCGGATGTGGTTGATGGAGGCGACGGTACACGTTTCATCGTTGATTGTGCTGGTGCTGAAGATGTTCCGTGCACCTTCTGCAAGGCAAACGCGACACGGATGTTCCGATGCGAGCATCTTCCCACAGCTGTAGATGGTTCGTATCTGCGTTCTTTCCTTCACTATGAACTTAGACACGAAAACGTATCACCCCTAGTCAAGAGTCACTGTCACCTTATTAGCTTCTCACTTTCACGATCGATTTTGACCTTTTAAACTGAGGTAAATCCGAGGGAAAATGACGACGATCCGCGTATGCAGTGGCATTTGGCGCTTGTAAACAAAACGTTTGACATTCATTCGTGACGTATTGTGTGGGAAAACATTTCTGGATTTTTCAATTTCACAAAAACAAAACCAGGCCACAACCGATGCCAGAGCCCAAAACTGCACTAACTCTACTTTACATATATTTTACGAGGGAATACAACACATATTGCAGATCTGTATTTGCCACAGAATTGGTGGAAATAAAAACGACCGATTCCACGACCGAATGAAGGATTTCAAAACATTTGCTTGCTTGAGCATATAATACAAAGAAAAATTTTCTTGACACTATGAACAAGTGCGTTACTTATGGGATACCTATGTGAAAAAAGTAGGCAACGCTGCTGCAATTAGTTAGTTATACGCACGGAAAGATCGTTGTATTGTACAGTATTTTAATCAATTAACCCTCACTTTAATATAAAACCAACTTTTAATCCCTACACCCCCCCCCTCGCTTCGACCAAAACACGTTTTGTGTCTCACTTTCCAACACTTAAACAAATACAATCCAAGTAGGTTCCGGTAAGTACAATGCCCTTCCATTGCATGGAAAACATGTCAAACGGAAACAACTTACCCGCATCGCAAAGTGATCCAGTATCCGAACAATCTGCCGTTATTTAATGACCAGCCAAACCGTACAGAATGTCCGCGATCCGTTGGATACACTGCAACATTTGTTTTCATCTGTTAGCGAAAAAGGAGCGAAAGTTTTATCATCTTTCCTGCCGTCATGTTCTCTGCCGGGAATGCATGTCCAAGACGGGTAGGCAGCGCCACATCCTTTTGTTGTTTTTCCTATGTAGTTTATGTTTCTTTTCTTTCCCTTTGTTAAGATCGAGGAACGGTGTGTCCAATCTGCAAACAACGGTTGGAGTGCTTCACCGAGATAAATAATAAGGTAACTTGCAGCGAACTAAGCGAAAGCTTCAATAAATTCAACGTTTCTCTACTTTTCGTTTAGATGGAGCGAAAGGACAAAATGTTTTACGATCCAAGTTCGCTAAAGCTGCTTAGCGTGGTGAACCAGAGTATTATCTTCCAGCACAAGCAGCGCGAAAATATGATCAGAGGAATACTTCGATGTGTATGTATGAAAGCTTTTCAAGCAAGAAACAAACTAACGTAAACATTTCACATCTTCCCTAGCGTATCGCCATAGCACGGATGAAGGAAGTGGAAAATGTGTTGGGCCCGAAAGTAGTGGAAATGCAACGGCGGTACGAAAAAATGCGCGCTTACCGTCGAAATCTTCAGGAAACGTTGCGGCAAATTTCACCCCGGTACCTGAGCAGACCGGTGATGGATCACGGTGGACGAGCACCACTTCAGCAGCTACCCGTAAACCGCCAACAACAAGGAGCACTGGCGAATCGCAAAGACGATCCGGCCTGTCGCAGACACCAGGAACATCCACGACAATCTGGGGTGATGTTAGCAGCTGCCACATTAGCTTCACCAGGGGACTTTAGCTTCGGAAGTCCTTCCCCTATTATTGACCGGCCACCTTCATCCGCTATGAACAGTAGCTTTACGAGTGTGCAGCGCGTAAGTGTGGCATAATCGAACAAAACTGCTTACACGTTACTCATGGTAAAGAGAAACATTTCTAAATTCATTCCCGCAGGTCTCTACGCAAGGGAGTAGCAACACCGATTTTTTCGTAGCCGAACGTAACAAACCCGGACGAACTACCATTCACGAGGGTAAATTTGCAGATGATTCGGGCATTTCAAGCATGCAAACGCCTTCATCCTGTATAAGCTTTGCCAGCGGCTCTAGGATGATGAGCGCACAGCAGATACAACAGCAACTGCCGCATCCCTTTAGTCCCTCGACACCGGTACGGCATCGTTCCGGGGTTCCTCACTCGTATCGACCACCAGGGCAGATATTAACCCCAAGTATGCCACCACGGCGCTAAAGCTCGGGAACGGTGGCCTCATTGTGTACATATCATCTTAAACTTTCCCTTACTGTATTACACATATTTTTGTAAAATATAAAACCTTCAATGCGCTTCTCAACTCGTCTGGTTATCAATTCTACCATTTTCTTAAAGCTTAGAAGCATCTGGCACGAACGCTTAAGTCCCTTAACGCACACATTAAGCAGACGATGAAGCATTATGCAAAAATACTACAAGTGGTATTAAATTGATAAAAAATACAATCGAATACTTACACGGCAGGCAGCTATGATAATTCGGAAATATTTTTTGCAAACGCAATTACTACAAAATTATTCTGTTTTATCATTTTACAACTTTCTCTCTTTCATTATCCTTTTTTTGTTTGTAATCACATCACGCTTCTCTCTCTCTCTCGCTCGCTTTCCCTTTCTTCTTCGATTACATTGCAGTCCATCGATCCAAAACATTCCCATTTCCCCTTTCTTGACAAACATCCCTGCGGTATAATAATGTGTAGAAGATGCTACTTCATTCATCCATTCTCTGCTATCATATGTCCCACAATTGCTCGTTTCTCTTGCTTGCTTTCTTTTTCTTTCGCCTGAGTCTGGGGGAGAATCTGTGTGCTACTAGAATTTTTGTGTTGGAAAGAAGATACAACAGAACACCCAGGATGCTATGTGGTATGTTTGTGGTAGACGATAATTAACAATTCTTTCCCGGCGGCAACTAAAGTCGGTCCGTCGTTCCACGTTGGTCGTGCAGCTTTCTCTCTATCTCTCTTACATCTCTACAATTTCCCGTTATACTGCCTTCTTTTCTATCTTTGCGTATCCTTGCGAAGCTGCAAACTAGTTTAAAATAAAAAGACAACAAACTTGGTGGCTTGGTGGGAGGGGAAAACACGATTGAACTATTTCTTTGTATTTTCTTCCTTCACTCGTTTCATTTGCAGCAGCGTTGCTTTTCTTCTTAGATAAAGGATGCATTTAGAATAAATTCAACGAAAAAAAAAAAACACATACACATACGGAGACTTGCAGTGTACACTATGGGTGCAGTAGTAGAAGTAGTAGTGAACAGTTAAAAATGGTAGAGCAGTCGGGAGGAAGAAGAGTAGTAGCAGCACAGCAAATTAACAAAACCTAACCTCTCTGTGCGCCGATGCCACAGTGCGATCTAACTACTCAACGAACTGTTGATCGAATTTTAACGCCTCCATGCATGTCTGCGTATGTGTGCGGTGTGTTTGTTTAATGAAAATCAAAGCCTACTATTCGCGTGGGGTGTTCGTTTTCCATTCCTTTGTTTTTTCCTCTATCGGTGGTCATTTGGGACACGCAAGGAAGAACTCTTCCCTCACACTCTTTCCCCATTATCCGTTAAAACAAAAAAAAAACTCAAATGTTGCTAATGCACCAGAAGCTGTGTTGTGTGTGTTTGCAAGAGGAAGTAATGATAGCAGATGTAGTAGTTGCTCTATGAATATTTGTAGTAGTAGTAGTATTAACAAACGACCTAAAAATCCGCAGCAGCAGCAGCAGTTCGGTGCGGCGGCTCCGGCTCGCCTAGTGCGGCATTACGCTAGCAACTAAGTATTAATAGCTGTTTTCCGGGGGAGGGGGAGGGCTAGCCTCCCCAAACCATTCTGTTTATGCTCATTATCATCATGAGTTACTTCTTGCCTTTGGAACGTCGCTTGAAGAAACTATCCTTCATCTTGGGTGTGCTAATGTTGCCGCCGCCGTTACCGCCATTGTCCGACCCTTTCTTCGATGCCGCACTTGCACCAGCGGACGTGAGGGAGGGAGGTGTCGACGGCACACTCTCGCCGTTCACAAGATCCGGCAAGTCGTCCGTTACTCCGATGCTGCTGTCGGACGAAGGCACCACCTGACTGCTGCTGCTGCTGCTGTTTGTCGCAGTGATCGGTACATCATTCGGCGATGGTGGAATGGTGGTAGCCAGTGGTTCGGCCGGTGCCACCGATGGTGTCGATACGGCTGAGGACGTTTCCATCTCGGAACAGTAGGCTGCATCGTCATCGGTCGACATGGAAGAGGTCGGTTGCTCGATCGCCTCCTCACCACAATCATCGTCGTCTTCCTCGTTGCTGTGCCTTCCAACGGCACCTGCGCCACCGTGCATTTCCTCGTTCGCTACGTCGACGCCACGCTCCGACGATAAACCAGCGGCAGTCAGCAGAACCTCCTCTTCGTCCGCTCCACCATCCTTTATCTCATCAGCCTGTTGCTGCTGATATCGCTGATGGCGCACATCGCCGGAATAGTGCTGCTGATCGTCCAGCATCAACGAGGACAAGCCCGATTCGAAGAAGCCGCTCGTCACTTCCGCATACGAAAGGTGCGACGAAACCGACGAGTCGCTCAGCGAACCAGCCGTCGACAAAGGGGACGACGAAGAGTCCTGATGCGGCGAGTCACTATCGCCCGACGATGCCATCATCATTGTGCTGGCATTGGAAGCGCCCGAACCACCGTATCTGCCCGAAGCCATCTCCCGCTCCAAACTCTGGTAGCCGTCTATGTGGCCGCGCACATCGCAATCTTTATCGATGCTTAGCTTTTGCAGCACCTGTTCGACCTCCGGGTCGTTTGCAAAGTCGGCTGGAAGTACAAAGGACAGAAAGCATTACGTTAGCACAAAGCTCTTATCAAAAAACCGAAAGGCAGCTTTTGTGAAAAAATACGTACGATGCGGAGCAATTGTTTCCTTGAGGCACTTGGCGACTTGTATTCTAACGTTCGGTACCGGATCGTCGGCCAATTGGAGTACCATGTTGAACACATGTTTGCGGAAGATGTCTACTTCGACGCGATCAGTCTCGAGCTATTGAATTACAAGAGAAAAAAAAAGAGCGAGAGACGTGAGGATCGACTGAAAAAATATTTCTTTCTGGGAAGAAAACCCTCACTTACCATTTTTCCAGCCGCTATCACATACGTCTGCCGGCGACGCCAGTTGCTGTCGATGGTAAAGTGCTTTTTGAAGAAATTGAACACCTTAGCGTTTTGCTGGAACTCGTGGCTACATTCGACGAACTGAAACGAAAGATAATAGGATACATGGTAAACCTTGGAATTCTTAAAACCAAGATGGAGACAGAGAGATCGTACTTACCGCATCGATGCCAGCCTTTCGCACACTGTCATACTGATCCAGCATAAGCCGCATCGACATGCCGGTAAGGAAGAGCAAACAGTTCTCCTTCCTGATGGTGGTGTGCATGCGTGCCAGCTCGGCGATCTGCTGCCCGACCAGCTCGCGGAAGCGCCAGTTTATCATTTTAAGCGGCGGATGCAGACACTTGCCGAGATGGTTCATCAGCGTTTCGTGCTCGCAGGCATCGATCACGCGCAAAAACTCGGCTAGCGTACGCACCACCTCAAACTTAATATCATTCTTGTCGAGCAGAAACTCCGTGTACGACTGCACGAGATCGCGCGTCGCCTGCTCCCGCCCGATGATGAGCGCAATCTTGCTGATCGAGGCGGCCATCGTACGCCGGACCGAGTCCTGCACGTCACCGCACAGGTCAAAGAAGTATGGTCGCAGGATTGGCCAGAACTTGTCGCCGAACGTTAGCACCACGGCCGGGAAGTTGTACGCACAGTCCTGGCACAGCTCCATGTTCACGTTCTTCATGTGCAGGAAGTCCTCCAGCAGGTTCCATTCGACCTCCTCGTTCTCCCAGCGGATCAGCGTTTTCAGCTGATCGAGCGCACGGATCCGTTCCACCGTTGTCATCGTAGGTGTGACGGTACTGCTGCTACTACCGGCACCGCCAGAAGCTCCACCCGCGGCAGCACCAGTGCCAGCGTTGCCACTGTTGGATTGGGTGGCAGATTGTGCTTGAGATTGGGACGGCAGCAAATCCTCATACATGTAGATCAGCTTATTGTTGTCCGTCTCGTTGTTATTGATGCTTCCGTAGCTCGAGTCGCTGTCGTTTTGGTTCTCATTGTCCTCGACCACCATGGCGGTCGAAGACGAGGAGCCTGTTACACCACAACCGGCCGCTCTCGGCTCATTATTACCACCGCTCTGCTCCTGCTGAGTCAGATTATTGTTCTTGCTATCATCAGTCGACGGGGCGGGAGCGGCCTCCTCCCTAGCCGCCGATTCGTTGGACTCTTGAATGTTATTATTGCTAGCATCCGATTCAACGTCGCCGCCACCACCAACAGCCGCCTTGTCCTCCTTGTCGATAAACTCCAAATCTAGCGCGAGTCCGGGCGTGATGTACCAGAACTGGTGCGAATTGAAACATTCGTCGATGGCACCTTCATCCTCCTCGCCACCCTCCAGGATGAAGTCCAACCCACCGGCTCCACCTCCACCGCCATCCGCCTGTTGATGCTTTGGATTATCGCTGTCGTAGATGACACCACTGCCACCACTACCGTCCCCCACCTCTACATCCGCCCCGGCCAGGCTCAAATCAGCCAGATGGTGCAGATGGTTCGAACCAAAGTTGTCATCCTCCGAGTCCCAGTGGCCGTGGTTATCGAACGCATCGCTACCACCGCCTTGGTCGCCCCCGTCACTGCCGGACGGGTTGGCGAACGCGTGCTCAAAGTTGTTCTTCAGCGGTGAACAGTAGCGCATGAAACGATTCAGCGGATTGTTCTCGTCGTAGCTCTGGTTGGCCCGGTACAATGGGGACGGTGTCGGCGAGGTCGACGCAATCGAAGAACTCGAGGATCGCGACTTGTGGCGGACGTAAAACTGATCGGTTAGCTTCGAAATGCCACCACCACCACCACCAACGCCACCACCACCATCATCCGAGTCTTCCAAATCATGAGGAGGCAGAAAATGCTCAACAAACACCACCGACGACAGGTAGGCCGCCGCATTGATGTGATCCTCCGAGCGCGACGATGACGCTTTCCACGACGAAGAGCTTTCGTCGTCGGTTGATTTTACGAGCGACAGCAGTGCGTGCCGCTGAATCGACTCCTTGAACCGCTGCTCGTACGATTCAAAGTTCTTCCGCAGTACGCTTGCAGACGGCTGCTGACTGCCTGTGGCAAGTTGCCGTGCGTTTCCCATCAACTCTTGGAACGCTTCGTCGGCCGCATTCGTGATCGACAGCTCGAGGCTGCTGTTGTATGCAAGCCCCAGTATCTGCATCTGCGCGAACGTTGCCAAAAAACGGCCCAGGTTCTGTGACGATGAAAGGATATAAAGCACAAGATTAAAATATGAGTGATGATTTTACGGAAATGATGGAAAAAATTAAATCTAACTGCCACACATACCTTTAGCGCCGCCTTGATCACCCAAAGGCTTGTGTCGAACATGAACTTCTTGTAGGCTGGCACTAGCACCTTGCGTCGCTTCTCGAGCGTACAGAGCAGCGCGATGAACGGCATCACTTCGGCGCACGCCTTGCGCACGGTCCAGATTTCGTCCTCGCACAGTTTCATGAATATTGGTAGCTGCAGAAGAATCAAAAAATATATTTTACTTCTCTCTATCTCTTTCATTGTTTTTCCACACAACTTACCAGATTTTTCTCGAACACCTCGTTGCCCAGGACTTCGCACATCACCGGAAAAGCGGTGGCGCACTCCTTGCGGACGAAGTTGATCTTGCAGGTACACATTTTCACGAACCGACTGTACAGCAGCTCGTGCGTCTTGGCGCATCCCACCAGCGGCGCAATCTTCACCATCAGCTGCGCATGCGAACCCCCGAATATTGTATTATCATTGTGGCGTAAAAGGTGTTGTCCGAAGAGAGAAACATAAAGCATGAGCATGAAAGAAAGGAAAGAAAACAAAAAGGTTGGAAAATAATTAGAAAATGGAGATAATAATTATAAAAAAGGGATAGTAAAATGCGTGACTGAGGCTGTGCTGTTGTACCCTGGCTTCTGCGAATCGGTATTAAAGTGGCATGCTAACGTCGACGAACATGAGGTACTTTTCACTTTTTCCACTTCGCGACGGACACGTTAAGGAGAGGGAGTGGTATTGGCACACGGCCCAGCTCATCAAAGCTGGCTGTGATATGAGATATCGAATCGAAAGGGCACCATTTCACAGCCACTTTGAGAGGCAGGACATGCGTATGTTTACAGTAAGAGCCATCGCACCACAAGAAACCGGATAAATTAATTTTCCCACTTTAACACACATCACTTTACACACACACTCTCTTATGAACACACATAAACACTCTTGAACCTCGTTGGCCAGCTACTAAACGTTGAATCTTCGTCACCGTGACGCTCTTCAAAGCTGGCTGTGATATGCGGAAAGGATATTGAGCTCCTACGAAAGGACGCATTTCACAGCCACTTTGAGAGCAACACAGTGACCCATTCGGGCGGTGCTGGGGCAATGGTATGAATGATGCAGCCGTACGCACTGACGATGCTCTTTGCTCAAGCGTGGTCAAACTCGTCAAAATGGCTGTGATATGAAATTTCTTAAATCAACACTGCACAACCATTTTTACGACCTGACCACGAGCGAAATCTTTCAATGGGAACGGTTTCGGGCATTAAATGAACGGTAGATTTTATCCTGGTGTCACTTGGGGAAAGAATTTTTGGTGGTTACAAGATTTGTTTCGCAGTGTGCCAACGACGCAACAAAGAAATGAACAAAATGGGCAAACTAAAGCACTAAAAAAATTACTATCAGACTATTGCTATTATTGGCCAAAAATGGAAGAACTCGAGAAACATTTATACACTGGCCAACAAAGAAAGAATGAAAGAAAATCCAAAACTTAGGCGGATGGGCTAATGCTTATGAGTGAAGACACAACCACGAAAGAGGAGGGATGAGAAGGGAGTGCGAGATAGAGAAAGAGAGAGTGAGAGAGACCAGATGTTTTTCAGCACCCGACCGAGCTCATCAAAATGGCTGTGATATGATAGTGAATAGCGGAAAACGAGTCCGGTTTATTTGGTTATAAACACATAGCCACAACCAATTGATGAGCCCAGTCCGTTGTGTGTGGTTTTTTCGCATCAATAGTTTTCGGTACTGTTTTTTTTTTTTTTTTTTATACAGGACCTTTCTTTGCCTCTATCGACTTTTTTATTTTTTTTTCGCTCATTAACACAATTTTGCACCCATTTAAGGCATTAATCTTTTCTGTAAGTAAACTTTTAAATTTATAAGAAAAACGCAGACCCCCTTCCACTGCATCCAAAGGGGTTTCTCCTTGTTAAACTAAATTCTTACAAATTACGAATGCAATGTGTGCAATAAAACTCTTTAACACTACATGGAATCAAATTTCGAAGAGGCACGCGTGCGGACGCGCAGAAAATCGTACTTTTTTTTTAATCCTCAAATGGCACTTTTCTTAGGCTTAGGCAGTGCTCTATCAAGCGCTGTAATACGCAAAACAACTTCGTGTACAATCGTGTTCGTTTGTTTTGTACGATGGCTAACAGAGCGCTGCCTTAGACCCTCCAAACAGTCCTACGCATTTGTTTGATGACTAACAGAGCACTGTCTAACAGAGTTTTGCTATACAAAAGGAATTAAAGAAGAAAAGTAAGCATAACCTTAAGATCGTTGAAAGATCGACCACTAACGAAGGGGGAGGGAAGTATTTTTTTTTGGTTTTTGTTTTTCTTTTTGTTTTTTTGGAGGGAGTGAAGTAACCACTGGCCGATTCGATGTAGATAGGCAAGTGACGCATTGCTCATCAAAGCTGGCTGTGATAGCAACTATCAGAGCAAGCTACAACAACCAAGTTTGATGACAATGCATTATTGCACCCGATATAAATGTTGCCGGTTTCCGTGTGTGGGTGGAAGAAAAACCGGGCTGATGGGAGAGAACAATCGTAAGAAGCAGATAAGGAGAGAAAGATCGAGCGAGAGGGGGATTATTGCATTCTCGAAGCAGTCAAAGTGTAACACAAATGTTTAACAACAACAAAAAAAGTGTAGAAAGCAAAGAATCAATCAATGTAACATTTGTAATGCGATAAGAAGAATCTTGTGATAACCAATATTGTTGCGTATAGCAGGCGAATCACTAGAAACAGAACTTACTTGCCCTTCCACCAAAATTATTAACAACAAAACTAATTACAAAACAAAAAACGGAAAATCTCACAAAACCACACAAAATGTAAATAAACTTCCAACTCAATCGAAAGCAAATAATAAAGGAAAAGTCTAAAAAAAACAAGCCAAAATCGCACACCACAGCACACCAAGGAGATAATGAAGGAGAGAAAGAAAAAGACAGGAGAGCTGAGTTGAAACCTTCTTAGTTATGCAGCAGAGTAAGAAAATGCAACTGTTGTAAAGTAGTGCAAAGGATGCAATATAACATTATTATTAGGCGAGTAGAGCTTGCACCATTTGGCCACACATTTATTACTGATCTGATGATTACTATTGCTATTATATACCTTTTCTCTAGTGTATCTATCAACATGAAAGACAAGGTAGTGAGATCTACCAGTACTAAGCCGGCGCCAGCCACCCAAGCGGTTGAAACGCCACTATCTCACTACCCATGTCTTTCTTGCAGACAAAATACAGTCCCAACACCGAAATGGATGCTTATCAATTATCCAGTCCACCACAATTATCACTGGGAGCAGTTGTTTTAGCAGTAGCAAAATGCACACACGTACAAACAAGCAAACACACACACACACACACGCAAACAAACCAACACCACTAGTAGAGGCATAGGAAGATGAGAAGAGCATCACAGCACACACCACACATGTTTGCAAAAAGTTAGACAAACCGAGATAATATATATACATATATGCCCGGATGGTTTTTTGGTAACTACATTTCACACACCTTTTTATTGCTACGTTTTTCCAACACCACAATACCATTTTGGAAGAGAGTAAGGAAAATGTTTGTTTTAGCTCTTAATGTTACTTCTACTGCCCAAAGTCGCTACCAACACACTACATCGTAATCCGTATCCCGCAATGGAGAGTTAGCTACAATTACTTTTTATATAATTTTCATCAACCCATAAGAAATATTCAATCACAGGCTTTACTGGCACACTTGCAAGGTATTGTATAGAGAAAGAGAGATTTCTATTTTACGCCTAACACATCTTCTGCTAGGAGCACCTTGTAATGGGAACTAACAAATAAGCCATCCTACTGCTTCTCTTTACCAGGCAAAAGGATCAGCGCACACTGATATGTTTCTCTCTGAATGATGTGCGTCAGAGGAGAGTGGTTTGCTGTAGATAAGCGACTTCGCTAGGAATATGGCACTCCTTTTGAATGTCCCAGCTATGGGACACGCGCCAGAAGACGTAGGCGCTATGCATCCGAAAAGACGCTATATAAGCAAGTAATCCTTTTCCATATCGCATTTGTGACAGTGCCTTACAGTTCACCTTTCAAGTTCCGAGTGTGCACGGAGTGAGCTGAAAACTACTACGCTACAGATAATTCACTCGTCCTAGCCTTATACACATCGTCGCGTTACAATCACACTTTATGACACTCATTTTAATACGTCACTTCTTTATACTCGCGCCACCGTTCGATAAAACTCCTGGATGCCAATGTTAATAAAAACGTTTCACGAAGGCGCAGGGTGTACAGAACAGCCGCAGCCAACAGGGCTCCATCATGTTATGGCAGAATGGAAGGAATGTAGAAGGCATATACTTACATGGATGTAGTTGGTGCACATGTCCATAAACTGTTCGTTGATCGGTTTGCTGACCAGCTCCTCGACGATGTTCAGCTTGAGCGTGGTCTCCCGGTCCAGGTAGCCTTTCTCGATCAGATACGTCAGTGATTCAAACGTCGATGCGCGAACCTAAAGGATTAAGAGTGTACGGAATTACTAAACTGGCCAAAAAAAACGTTCACTAAGTGGCACACACGGCAAGTACTTTGGTTTAACGCAATTCACAGCCCTGAAGTACGCTCCACGACCTCTCATCACCACGAGTGTCGCGCTCTTCATTGCAACAAATGAGTCACAAGTGGGTAAGTTTTAAGCCTCGTTTGGAAACAATAATTAGAAACCATGTTAACAGCACACTGCACAAGTGGGTACACCATCCCGCTCGCCCAAGGACCTCCTCCTTCGTGACATTTAAAAGGCAGGCAGCAGCAAGCAACAAGTAGTAGTAGACAAAAGTCAGAAGAAAAGGCACATGCCGCTCCGCTCTGTGTTCGCTGGTACACATCAGATGTATCAGTCGTGTGCAGCATCGGAGGGAAGAAGCTGCCACAGAAAGCAGAGCACACATGCCATGTTTAGCAGCAAAATTGTTAACATTATGTAACGCTATCGAGGGCACACAGAGGGACCACCACCCGCCGACGTACAGGCGAGCGAGAAGATGTTCTACTCGCCATTACCAAAAGCACATTATATCCTTTTTTCTCTGTCCTTCGCTCGCTCCTTTGCTTCAAGAAGGAAGGCTGCAGTGTCGCTCAGAAAGCTGGGACTGTTTGACAAAGTGGGCAAGAGCACGAGGGTAAGAAGCAGATGCCTTCCTGTGGCAGACGACTTGGACTAGTCCTTCGCTGTTGAAATGTAAATGGGGCGTGAGAACATGAGCCCTCCCCCCACCAACGGCACGGAGAACTGCACGAGAGAAACGAACTCTGGCAGGTTTCGCGATAGTTTTTGATTTTTCCTTTTCTACACCACCACGCCTCAGTCGCGGGGGGGCTTTCTTTGATTGGGCGTGAAAATGGGTGTTGATTACTGTGTTGTTTCAGCAGCTTCGGGACCCCCGAAAGGGGCACTCGATATTGATCGTATTGAGCAGCCCCACCGTTTAAACGTTCCTTTACTATTTGCTTTACTTACATTCGGTTCATCTGTTAGGTAACGGACGATGATCTGCAGTATCTTCTCGAGGAACGCTTGGCTGAATATGCTCTGCGGGTCCAGCTCTCGGTTGAACCAGCTCGCACAGTACTTCTGCAGCCAGCAGGCCAAATACAGCCGTACGGATTCATCTGTAATGGAGTCGAAAAAAAAAATCATTAGTTAAGTACACAACGAATATGCGATTGAATTGTGGTAACCATAAGGTACCCAGACGAAAGTAAACAGTGTCAAACTAAAATTAAACAATGTAAGAACCCCTTTTTCTAAGCGCAATACCACCGAGAGGGAAAAGCTCAATGAAAAGCTGCGTTACAAGCACACACTCTCTTTCTCAGCACATTCGGTGGCTGTGCTGACGAGCGTTAACTGTTTGCGTTTCATTTCAAATTAATTTTGGTTGCCTTTTCTCCTGGGTTTCGGTTACGGCTCGTCCTGGCTAATTAATTTAACCGTTTTCGTACCGTTCGCAGGCCGGCCGAACCGGTGGTGTGTTGCGTGAAAAATAAGGACCCCAATGCGCGCCCGCTAGCAGTAATAATGAGGTGCAACTTTTTTCATCAGCAAGAGCTGTACAGAGGCTGATATCGTGCGAGAGCTTTCATTCACTGTTAAACAGTTTTTGCTTGTGTAGACTGGTTTTTGTTTGAATGTTCTGTTCTATAAACATTTTGTGGCCATGAGTAGGAAATATACTGCTCATAGTCTAGAAGATCGCACCAAATGATGGAGATCGTAAAAAGGGTGCGGTTGTAGCTCAGATAAATGAGGAGCAGATTCCAAATCAGGGTATTAAAATGTTTGGTCCATTAAATGTAAGGACACAACTAACTAACGGAGGACTTCCCTTGGAAATGGTTAGCAAACCTATCGCAAGGGGACCAACGTCCTGAAAACCGCTCCAAACGAGCTATTTTGAGGTTACCGGAACTATTTATTGATCTGTCCCAGGGGGTGGGCAGATGAAGAACTCACAAAACTATTCCTTTTAAAGTGGTTGGAACAATTATCAATTAAGGCTGTCGCAGGACCCTTTCCGAGGAATCGATCAATCGGTAAAAGTGACAGAAGCGGTAGCAGATTGGAAATGGGAAACCGCTGTCATGTACAAGCTAGTTTAAGGCCGACAGCAATGTGTTGCGGTCTCATAGCAGCTCTGTGTTCGTCGATAAGCGATTGTAACCAAATTAAAGAATTACTCAGCTACCAGCTGTTGGGAAAAAATGTACATAAAATCTGATTTTTAGCACCACTGTAATGGTTCAACGATGAAAGAAACTGTAAACCACATTTTATTGGGCGTTGGTAGGAACACAGTTTTGCACATACACTCGCAGCCAAAAAAAAACACCTTTCAGAACACTTGAGAAGACGTCGATGATGCTCTGACTTCTTTCCTTCCTTTCCTGCTTTTATCATACGGGAGCAGTAGATTTGTTGTTGCAAACACAGCTCTCTCTCTCTCTCTCTTTCGCTTCTCCGCGAACACGCTCAAGAGGGAGTGGATAGTTGGAAAGATGGAGAGTATGAAGCTTGACGCTACACCCTAATAAATCGAGGTTATGTCATGTACTTTTTTGACAGTAGTAACCGAATATCCTCCCTTCTGTCACTTTCCTGAACTGATGTCCGTCGTTCCCAAGCCCAGAAAATGTTGAAAAATTGTTGCTTGAGCTTCTTCTGAAGAAATCTACTCCGCACTAGCAAATGTGGCAACTTTTTACCTTTTCTGGGCCCAAGAGCATCACCGTTCACTGCTGAAAGCTTTGCTTCTTGCGATGGCAGTTGAAGTATCCGGTTACGCTTTTTCCATTGCACGCAATTCCCAATTACCAGACTATATCCGCATCACGCTCGGCTCGCCACCGAAGGCTCACTGTCGTCACTAGGTGTATTATCACAGGAACGAACTGCCCAGGAATCATGTGATAACGAGGCTCAGACCTTCCTCGGGATGCATCTCGCGGCCACACACACACACACACAACATATCCACACACCGTACAGGGGCGCTGGCTCATCTTATCATTCGGTGTCGCGTAATACACTGCGCCACGGCGACACCCCCTCCCCGGTCTTCCCCGGGGCCCGACGGGACGACGACGAAACGACAGCCAAATCC
Organism: Anopheles epiroticus; assembly: GCA_000349105.1. NCBI lineage: Eukaryota > Metazoa > Arthropoda > Insecta > Diptera > Culicidae > Anopheles > Anopheles epiroticus. The sequence continues at coordinate 734,528 of KB671532.1, read as the reverse complement.
AGAAATTGCCAACTGGAGAAGAACTGGACATGCCGATGCTGCACCGTCGACTGGCTTTTTTTCGTGGGAAAATGCCAGCGTACCTCCGTAACGGCAGCAGCACTACCACCAGATGCCACCATGTGTGTGTGCCAGTATGTGTGTTCCCGCTGTTGGTGTGCTGCCACACACTTGCAAAGCAACAGCTAAAAGCGGGATGTGCAATTGTTGGCCCCCGGTGTAAGTATATGTGGGACGATTATTATAGTGTGCTCGTCGTCGTCGTCGTCACCGCTGTAGGGTTGAGCGCGAGAGCCATTAGAAAGGACTTTGGCAACACCAACTGGCCAACGTGCACACGCACACACAGAAATGCGCCCTCGCATTCCAACACCCCCACACACTCACACACACAAACGTGGTCCTTTTCTGATCTTCTGAGCCGAACAGGAACGCAAGTCGGAAAAACGGCACAGCATCCTTTCGCCTCGTCCTAGTGTATCCTTGCGTTGGCGAAGGAGAGCGAGAGATTCGACGAAAAGGAAAGAGCAAATGTTTCAGCTGCCAGCGCGCAAACACCAAACCGACCGACCGACGGTTGGTGGGTGGAAAGGTGGGCGATTAGCTTGCATGCAACACCACCATTAAAGTACGGTCATTATTGGCATGTCCTTTAGATCACCCATACATACGCGGTGAGGCAGCACGTACACCATATTCGCCGTGACTGATAAGAGATAACGCAGCATACGGGAATGGTGCTTAGACTTGCCATTGGCGTACTACACATACTAGTACTACTACCACTATCGTGGGTATAGCCCGCATTACTACCACTGCTACAGCCACCTGTCCCTGCTGCGGGGTGCGAGGCGGGCAACGATCCTGCGCGTGCCTGACCCCACAGTTTGCTGGTGGTAGTGCGGAACAGGCGAAGACGGTGTTGGTGGTGATGGTGATGGCTGGTTCGACGAGCCGTACGATAAGAGTAATTGCTCATCTTAAGGATGCTGCCATTAAAACCGTTGAATCTTCTTATTCAATGAAGTGAGAGAGCGAGAGAGAAAGAGAGAGAGAAAGAGTAAGCGGATCGAGAAAATTAGGAGCAAGGTTTGTGTGGGGATGTACGTGGGAGTTTTGGGGGTGGAAAAGGGGGGGGAGGGAGGGATCTTTTAAATAGAGTAAATTCAATAAGGACATGCTGGATAGTGTAAAGAGGTTCTCTCTTCTAAACGAACGATTTATGGTCACATTTTCCAAATTCAGATTTTTGAGTTATTATCATTATGCTTAGCAAACAGTAATAACTATCCAAAAAATGATGGAACATATGAAACACTGCATAAAGGCACGCACAGGAAATTTATTTATAACATCCATTCCCAACTGAACATTTGAAAAATAATATTCATGAACATTTTAGCGTCTCGTATAATAATAATACCATGTACTTTAGAAAGCCTTTCCATGAAATTGCAGCCTCTATTTGGGAACAGAATTTTCACCGAAATCTTTGCTGGAAAACCCGTTTTCTCGTGGCTTACTCTCACCGCTTGTACGCAAAAAATAGGGATAGGTACGCGCACAACATAAATTTCTCTCTGTTTTTGTTTCCTCCCTCCCATTGCACACATACAGGGGTGGGTTTTCCCTTGCAAGGGCTCTTTCCCTTAGCGAGAGTGGTGGAGTGATTTATATAGCAAGAGAGAGAGAGAGAGAGAGAGCTAGAGAGACCAAACTGAGGCGAAGGTTCACGAGATTGAGATTTACCATGGTGACGCACGATAGTCAGCGCATGCATCCAACTCGTGCGCCAGAGAGCCATAAGCCCCCACCAAGAGGAAAGGAGGATGGCGAAAGTTTTCTTTTGCTCGGTTTTTTTTTGTGGACGCTTCTGTTCCGATCCGCATCTCCTTTTCCACAAATTTTCCGCACTTCATTCACGAACACACAAACACGCCAATAAATGAGAAGGAGAGAGAGAAAAGATGTGATGGAGAGCAAGCATCGTCGTGTGGGAAGGATGTCTTTTCCATGTGATAGTGAAATGGGACGATGGTTTTTCGTTAAGGAAATGTGGAAAAGACACTGCCAGAGGAGGGAGGGGGAGAGTGGAACATCTTCCATTTCCAAGCAACAACGTTTTTGATGGATTATTACGTAAACGGCAAGACAGGTGACAAATGACGCTCGGTTTGCTGATTGGAACGCTGTGCTGTATGAACCTGGAACATGGTACTGGAATTGAACTTGTTGTAGGAGGAATAACAAAAAAAAAATCCCTTGGTAAAGTTCTTAAAATGTAAAAAGAAATTAAAATCCTAGTTTTGTGCAATTGAAAACTTGAAGAGAAATTTCATGCGTCTGTATCTCTCTTCCGCTCATTTTTCCCTCAAATCTATACGAGAAAAATGACAGAAAAGTGGCAACTGACGGTAAAGGAAGATACCTGGACAGAATCTCCCGAACGATCCGGCCTTTCCGGTTTTACAAACCAATCCCGCCCGCCCTTGAGTAGTAGCGTAGTAGTAGCATCACTTTCATTACTCGCTCATACGCTGTTCTCTCTTTATCTTTCTCCTCTCACCAAACGCGCGCACACACACGTGTACAACTGGGCAGGACGAAAAGGGCGCGCCTGGTTTTTGGCCAGGGCGAGACCGACACCATTTGCCGCCATTCAGCGCAAGCATTTGATAGTATTATATCAATATCTCTCTACTACAACTAATCACTGCCGATTGATTTTCATAAAAAAGAGAATTTTTAATGCTTATAACAGTCACTAACATGTGTTAGATTTTCTTCCCACTATTCCAAAGAGAACACACTCATACACAAGCGTGAGGAAAAATGCGTACAAACACTAGCGTAATATGGGTTTCAACGAGCTCACCCGGTACCTGGCGGCCGCAGCGAAGGGCTCTGCTTGGGTGGAGCTCGCTAAATGGTCCTACACAGATGGACGATTTTGAGGCTGAAGTCGTTTTAGCGTAAGATGTCTTGCTATTATTTAAAAACGTTTCTTTTTTAAATTTTTTAAATACCTGCTATGGAGTACAGCACCAGGCGTCTCCATTTCTTGTCTTAATGTGAAGCCCTTCTTAGTGTCCTTAGGTGATGCAAAACGTAAAAGAAGAAAATACTAGCTCTAATCGCTTTCCGTTCCTTTCAGAAACGATATCAATTGTTTGGTGTAATTGTAAGTGTCGAATTAGACGCTTCGATTGTTTTTCTTTGGAATAGAAGCATTATACTGTTCGCAATAGATCACATAAATCACATAGCCATTCGGATAGGATTGATTTTGTTGGCAAGCTTTTAACTGAATATTATAATCAGTTATGGTAAAGAAATTACTGTTAAAGCAATACTACAACAACACATAGTATTTTCCACTAATTTCTACCATCTCTCCACCTTACCTCCCATTCAAACAGTTTTACCGATTTTAAGGACCAAAAGCACTGATTGTGAGGCTTCTTGGACAGCATTCGTTGAACGTGAGGGTTGGGAGATCGGAAAGCATGTTATAGTATCGATCTGGTTTTGCATGTTTTGCAGATGTATGACGGCTGTGCTGCTGCTGAATGTTGGCGATGGGAAGGAGCAGGAAAGACGACATTCACGTGTGTATCATTTGCGCTGTCGGTGTGGATTGCGATTGTGTGTTTCTGTGTGTGTGTGTGTGTGTCCGCACATGGCTATAACGCCGGCAACACCGGTGTCCGGTGTCATAGCGAGCGCAAATGTGGAGCAAAAGGAGGAGGACGAGGATTTCGATTCGTTCGTTCATTCATCCCACATTCATTCATTTGTTCGCCTATTGATTTGTGTTGATACACACACGAAAGTGGAGGTAATGGGAGGGGGGAGGGGGATATCACCGTGACAATTTCTTCCGTCCCGCACTGGTCCTTCATGCTGACCGACGTTATATCCTGCTAAGGACAATGTACGGTTGTGCATAGTGTCCCCCACCCCATACGCTCGTATCGATCGATGTACTAAAAAAAGCATCAGCCTATTGTCTCTACTATTCGGGTACGATGGCCGTTTATTGACGGTACGGATACGTCCACCACAAACCGGTACAAGGAATTAAAAAAAAAATATTGAAACAAAAAATTATCGTTAAACCATCTTTTCTACCGCAATATAAGGGTGAAACGGGAAGGACAATGTTCGATTTGCTTCTTCAACTTTCCATCTACGGTTAATTTACAATTGATTATAGCCACTACCATCACACACAGCCACAACGGGCTAAGAGAAAGAAGCCATACTGGGAGGGGGCCCAAACAAAAAGGTAAAAAAAACACACACACACAACTAATGACCAATTTCTATTTGTTCAGACAGAAAACGAACTCCCTGAAGGTGGAAACCACCTCGCACCGGAAGTCTGCACTATTTCCGTTTCCCGCCGTAGGAAGTCTCTATCCCTTCGTTTGCTAGGTGCAAGACGGCAAGTGCGCTCACATGAAGCTAGAGAGACAGCCATTCTGAGAGGGGGATGGCCATTAGTTGGGCGAAAGCGATCGCCTTCCCAGGGAGAAAAATGTTGTATATGCTAGTAGACAGTGTGTTTTAAAAATGTCGCGTGCGGTAGGTGTCACAATCAATTAGGTTCTTGACGCGCAAGGGAAAGAACGTGCCGGCGAACACCGGATACACGTTGGTTCGTCTTGGTTTAATCGGAAGTTGGCGTCGTCGTGGAAGCCGTCGGTGTGCAGCGTATCCAATGAAGGCGAGCAAATCTAATCGTAGTAATGGACACTCCAACATTGCAACACGATAAGCTGGAAAGCGGGGAGGGGGGGTTGCAGTGCGATTGATAGTGGTTGTTTAATGGGGAAAAGTTAAAGTTAAGTCTTGGTATCAGTAATGCATCGTCTGCTACGAGCGAGAGCTCACTGTATCCACAAATAATTACATTTAACAATCGCAAAACCACACATAGAGAGAATTGATTGCAAATCTAATGAAGTGTGTGTGCAACACCCAAAAGCGTATTTGTGGACATCGATCCCCTCTGGAAAAAATGCAGAAACTAAACAGAGAAGGTTAAAAGCAAAAATCCAACATGATTCACCGTACATGCTACTTCCGCCTAAATTGCGCGGTCTCTCTTTCCCTCCGTTATGCTCTCATTCTTTCCTTCCCGGTGCAGAACAACATAATCCACAACGGGACGGAAATGCGCGATACAAGCGGGATGGATGACTGTTTTCGGTATTTTGCTCCCTCTTTCTCTCTTATTTTCTCGCTTTTTCCCTCTATCTCTCACTCTCTCTCTCTCTCTCTCTCTCTCTTTCTATACCGCTTCTCTTCAGCCATCATAACGGATTGTACAGTATTTTGGAGGCAGATCGCCACTCGGCTGTGGCATAAAACCCACTGCAGCGCACTGCCGGAAGTGAGATGATTGACAGTTTGGATTTTTAAAAAAGAGTGTAAACAGAGAAGCAAAGCGGGAGGGAAAAAGAGGTGACACACATGTGTTTTATGTTTCAGTTGCGTTTGAAGAAGCTCTTCCTTGAAGGGAGAGAGACACAGGATTGCATTTGGGTGTCAATATCAACTGATCAAACTGTACGTTACCCTTACTGTGGGAAAAACCTCTCGGTTTTTTTTGGTGAGTGATCTCGCTACACGGTGTTACTGACCTGTGTGGAAGAGAGGAAAAGAGGGAAAAGCGAAATGGATTATTAAACGATAATGCGCTTTACAGAAAGGAAAACACGAAATCGATTTATGTCTACATTTGTCCCTGACAGTACGCGTTAACCCCGTTCGCTGCTGCTGCTGTCGATCATTATAATTAAAACGTGGAATTAAGAGTTTGTGAGGTTGTTTCACCTCCTCCAACCTAGCATTTTCGCGCACTCCACACTACGAGTGCTGCGAGTCATGCTACCACAAAAGGCGGAAGGAAGGAAGTTTCAATTTATCACACACAGTGAGTGTGTGTGTGAGTGTGTTTGTTGCTCACCAACATGGCTATGGAGCGTCCCGTCCGCAAAACGGCTGCAACAAAACGGACGGCACTGTATGTTGGCACTTACACTTGCGCATGCAGAAACAGAACCCAAAATAGGAATTGCCATTAGAAACGCGAGGAACAAATCGCGCGCGTGGAGGACGGAGGGGGCAGCGTACAGTGAAACGGAACGGAAGTACGTCCGGACGTACGTTTAAGTGTTGGCTTCCGTTTGAACTGTAGCTGAAGTCGCTAAGAACTGTCACACACGTTTTCGGTTGGATTCTTTCACATTTAAACCCCCTTTGCTTGGATAAATCTCTTATTAAAAAAAAAGAAATAAAATGAACCGTGAAATATAAAGAGCTACTTCTCCCGAATGTGGTTTGTATCCTGTCCTTTCGATAACTTCGTTATGGACCTCCCACATTGGGATCGTAGCTTCCTGTTTCATTACGCCAAACCTTGAAGGACAAAAAGGGTTCGTTCGAGCGGAGTGGATCTATTTTTGGGGCGGCTTCTTCGCATCATAATATTTCCAGCTCACCCTTTCCATTGCCTACAAGGGTAACAGAAATTTAATTTATTGGACTTACGAGTGGGAGCTAGGCTTGGCGTTTCTCTATTCCTCTGAGCCATGGCCTTACCAAAAATAGGATATCCTTCTTCGTTTGATAACATCCGATCGCAGTGAGCAGCAATCACGACACATTCCTACTTCCTGCAAACATTGGCAGGTATGCAAGGAAAAGGCTCTATATGGAAAAGACGAGAGCGTTTCAGAGGCAAATTACGTTACGCTCAATGAAGATGTCTATTTTTCGAACCAGTTATCAAAAATAGACCTCAGCCAAACGACGTATCGTACCGACTTAATTAAGAGGGGCAAGATGGTACGTTCAGGGAGACACATGTAATGGTGCTATTTTCACCCCTTCGTTTACTATATTTGTGTGTTAATTATTGCAAAAACGATATTTTTTTCTTTCTTTCCAGTTGGAACACTTTTTATACAGCAAATCCTGTCCCAATTGGTACTATACGGCGCTGGATTGAGCGCATTACAGAATGTGTAATGAGTATTGCATACATTTAGGCGGAATATTACATCTACAGTCGTTCCAGCTAAAGATGCTTGAGTGCCTTCAGCTTCTGCAGGACGGTAAACATAAAACAATTATATTACAACGCGAACCCCAAATGGGAATATTATGCAGCTCATCTCCCCTGCCATTCTCTCCGTCCCTTGCTCTTAAATAACGAGCAGACACTTCTTGGACAGGGCAAGATTTATCTCACTCAAGGCACGGGCGACGGTAGTAGGGTAAAATCCCCATCAAGAACACGGGACCGAAGGGGAAAATGGGACGCCGTCCAGCACTGTGCACTGCTGCGTCACTTCCCGTCACTGCCTGATGATAGAAATATGCTGCAGCATATTTCTTACGCACCGGGCGAGTAAACCCGGGGTAACGAGCGGTAGGGTCTCATCGTGCCATCATTCTGTTTTTAGCCAGGAAAAAGATGGATTGCTTCCTTCCGCTCCGCGCTGTGTTTAGAGAAGAGGTTTGCCGTGATTCCTTGTCATGATCTTTTCCCTTCTTTTTTTGTTGTTGTCTCGAGAGCGCAGCAGCAGCAGCAGTGCAGTAATTACAACCAACCCGCGCGCACACTAAGACCCCAGGGCAAACTGTCCCGATTCCCCTTCTCTGCTCATTTTGTCCCTTGCTTGCTGTCGTAAATAACAAAACAAAACTCCGATGAGAAATTCTAACCCTACAGTTGCTTGGCTCAAGGGATCGCAACAGCTTACAACTTTCCACTTCCAATTCCAATGCTTGAAGGGTGATACTGCAGCAGAACTAAGCCATCGATAGAATTGACTTTGTCCCCAAAAGATTTTACAAAGATCAATTTGATTGTTTTTAGAAGCTTTTTTCCCTCCGTGATCGCTTTCCAGAAAAAAAACCCGTGCCCAAAAAAAAAAGGAAAAATAAATGTCTCACAAACGAAGCGACACGCTAAGGAAGAGTCCGTGAAAAGGAGGATGAGAAAAGGAGGACTTTTTCTACTATCTTTAGATAGATGGGTCCCACAACACAGCGACACATCTCATATCTAGGGGACCGGATGTTGAAGACACCGAACCATCATTCGATCAAACCGGCGGGCGAAAGAAGGGGAAGAAGAGCACGCACACCCGCCGATAGTGGAATGAAACTAAAAACATATGCACGTTGCGTGCGCTGCATGTGTGCTCTTCACTCACGTCGAGCGCCTGATCCCATGCCACACAAAACTGTTCCACCGTGTCTGTGTGCGCGCGCGCGCGCGCGCTCGCTTTCCTTCGTTCGTCTTCCCTATCAATCGCCGCCGTCGACGTCCGCCCAGACAGGAAGTTACGGCCTGGGGAGTCTCAAATTACCCTTCGGCAATCATGCTCATCTCGCGCCAGGGCGAGCGCACGCCCGCTTGATCAAATGCGATCACCCCTAGGCATCGTCCTCTTCCCTCCGAAAGACAAGATCGAGAAGAGCGTCGTGGGGCGCATCGTGCAGTTCTTGGCCCCGAGGAGGTGGGCGTGTGGCACACGGCAGTGACGAGGAAGGAAAATACATTGCACCGAAAATAGAACCCTCCACTCCACCACCCCTGCAACAGGCCAGAGGGATGTTTGCTTCCCGAACAGCAACAACACACCGAGAAGAGATTCATTCGCTAGCGCTTCCTCGAGAGAGTGGTGCTCCCGTTTTTTTCTGGTTCCCCCTCGCCGGTCTCGCCGGGTGCCTGTGTGTGTCATTCACTGTTAGCTGATGCAGGAGGGAGCGCAGGTGATCCGGGAGAAAACACTGTGGTCTGTGGTCCAAATGTCTGTCTGCTTGGGGCCCACCATCATCCCTGCTGGGGGTCGCTTTGGCGCATCCTCCACCTCCGTCTCTCTGTTTGTCGGTGTGCCCCCCTATGGGGCAAATGCAGCACACGTCGTCTTCAAGAAGCTGAATCGCGTAACATGAGCGGAGGGGTATACCCACCGCTGCCTTTTCTTCCTTCCCGAAAGCGGTGAAGAGAGGATATGTTAGACCGTGCGCGCACACGCCAGTCTATTTTGGAGACAGTATGTTTCTTGTGCTTTATTTAAACCGCTCCCGGCGGATGGAACCCCTTGGCGAGGGAAAGGAGGGAAGCAAGGGCGCAGTAAACAAAGATGGGGCGCGATTTTGTTGCACTGTTACATGCCGCCGCTCGCCGGATCGATTTTGGAATTTGCTACAAAGATGCACTCGCAAATGCAATTCCTTGGAACGTGCCTTGCCGTCGGTCGATTGGATCTATTTTAAGCGGTAAATTAAAATATCCTCCGCACCGCCCGGCGCTAGGAAGGTGCGCTTCCAGACTGGTGAGGGGTTTGCGTTTGTGAGTTCCATTTATAACCACCACCCCCCTCTTGGCGCTAACACAGCACGGCTCAGCTGCTGTTGCTGCATCGGTAAAATGTAATAGTGCTAAGGCGTTTGGAAGGAGTTGAATTTAAATGTCTGCAATCAAGTCTATTTTCAGATTGAAGTTTACTCTTTTTGGAATGTTTTGTTTCGAATTTTTACAACCTTTTTTTTAAATTAAGGACATTTTCAAAGCACTACATACCAATTTATGCTCGTTTCTAGAATTTTCCTAAAAATGCAAGCAGGATGCCGATGCCGATAGCCAGCCCAACTGCATCATCGTCGCCCAAGAACCATCAATTGCACACATGATACACTGAACAAGCCACGCACGCTTTTTGTCGGTGGCTCATGTCCGCTTTTGTCTTTCGGCGCCGTTTGTGTCCGTTCAATGACCCAGCGCAGCAAAGACGCAAAACAAATCGCGAAACGATTTCGCAGAAAGCACAGACACGGAAAAACGGAGAAGGATTGAGAAGGGAACAAACCGCGATGGAGCAGATCGTAAACAATCGCACAGAGGGAGAGGATGAACGGGAAGCGACGAAGGCACAAAAATGCAATAACAAAACAAATGCAATTTTGTGTAGCGTACCCTGCCTTTTGGCGTTGCAATTTCATGTCCGTTCTTTTCACATGTTGTTTTCATGTTCAATTTTACACCACTTACGAGTGAAGCGGGATCTGTACGTGAGCGAGAGAGATGAAAGAAGCAAGCGAGAATGAGAGGAAACTATGGGCAGAAAATAATACACTGCAAAAGGGAGCATCATCGGCGCTCGCTGTTATCAAATCAAAACAAAGCCGCTACTTGTTTCCTTCTTTCGGTTGCAGTTCGCTCGCTAAGGCTAATTTCGGACCGTCCATAAAGTGATGAGAAGTGAAGTAACCATTGATCGACGCCGAGCAGCATATAAAAAAGCTTCAAGATAATAATAACCAAACAAACGCCGAGAACGGGCGAGCGTCTGATAAGTAGAAGGAAGTAGTGTGATGCAATGTCTCAACACATCGAATACAATAGTACAACAAGCGGGATCTTCCCATAATGCATACAGCAACGATTGTTTTAACAGGGGTTTCAAAATCTTTACAAATATTTGCGTTAGTTATCATACAGTGTTGCCCTTACCTGGATCGGTGGAGATGATGTCTAGCGTGCCCAGGATCTCCTTGTAATCACGGCACAGCACCTGCGGTGACTGTGTTTTGATGATGTGCTCGAGTACACGTGGATAGCAATCTCTGCAAAGAAGAATTGTGAAAAAGAATACATATTATTAGCTATATTTACATTTAACACGAAGATTTTGATGCTGAAACAACTCTTGTCCTTTTTATATCTTACAGTGTACCACACCATGCTCATTTGAAAGCGGGAGAAGATTCGGAACACACAAGACGGAAAGGCTTCATAGAAAGTAACCGGAGACCACACCGCGATACCGCTAGGCTTCAAAGAAAACAAAACCCCGCGCGCAGTGCCCCGTCCGCACACCAGGGCAATGGCAAGCAAATACAAAACAGAAACCGCCGAAGAAGAGAAATGATCCCGAAGTTATCCACCTCGAAAGCCGGTTCTTGGTGGGATACATCACTCCCAGGCTCTCTCCAACCCGGTTCTTGGAGAAGAAAATGGTCTGCTGACTGCCGCTCGGCACTCTCCTCGACCTCTCCATCCTTAGACTGTTTGGTTAAATATGCATACACAAATCTAACTGTAAAATGTGCCGCCATCGACACGAGAGCTGTGGAATGTGGCAAGTGTTTTATTGGCATACCATCACTTACCAACTTGTCCTGCTCTTCTACACCCCTCCCCTCCTTCTCCTTTCTCCATATCAACATATGACAATTTGGCATTCACATCTTTCACACTCTTTCTTCATTTGTCCCCGTTGGAATATTCCTTTCCCTGTCGCCGTTCGGTTTAGTTTTTTTGTTTGTGTTGGTCGGTTTCTTATGCTAGGTTTTCTTAGGATAGTGAGAGAAAAGTAAGTTATTTCTTGCTTGCCGCCGTCCACCCTTTCGAAAAGATGTTGATTTCTGCCCGGTGTTTTTTTTTAATCTACCCCATGGGCCCATGTTTCCTTTTCTGCATGCCACCAGCGTTTCGCTCAATTCCCCTGTCCCCTTTTCCCCCTCGCGACAATCCGAAAGGGGAAGCATTCCATTCCATCACAAGTTCGCCAGTGGCCGTTAGGTGACATAAATACTTTAGCTAGCGAGGAGGGGCAGGGGGAGAGGTAGATCTTGCCACACCACCCAGCAAACGGACTTGAGCTTAGCCGATTTGTGTGTGTGTGTGTGTGTCCACCAAAGTGCGAATTCAATGCACAACCAGCACAAAAAGCTTGCAAGAAAACGCGTGAAACTTGTTTGAGGAATGTGAACTTTTAGTAGAAAATGATAGTAAAACGACCCAAAAGCGATACTAAAAGTAAGAAACACGTCAATGAAGGCAGAAAATGGTGATAGAAAGGATAGAGTTATGCAAAGCAAAAGCGAACAAGAAAACAGACAAGATCGAAAATAAAAGTACAAAAAAGAGTGTATAATAGACGAGTGAAAAACAAAAATGCTGCGAGACGCGCTCGGAACACAAGACACATTCCAATGTAACGCGCGGTGGGGAAGTTGTTGATGCTGAGGAGACAGTAAACGAGAGAAAGAAAGAAAAGGCGCAAATTGGATCCAAGACACTGGGTGAAAAACAAAAACGTAAAAAAATATGAACGAACTAACGTGGTTTTGCGTCTCCGCTTTGGCCGTTTGATATCGCGAGTTCTGCTGTTCAAACCATGCCCATAAGCGGTGTAAGCGATGGAGGAAGGCGATGACGCCTCCATCCACAACATGACCCCCATCATGCCCTTGGCTTCGGTCCTTCGGTCAATTGATTTTTGCCGAACAATTCTTCTGGAGGCTGAACACAACAAGAAGCCTTTCTTCAAATGTAAATCCCCGTGGAGAGGCGGCTTCGAGTTTGCTTCTGTTTCTTTCCCACCCTCCTTTAGATGGTACTCCATCACCCCTTCTCTATCCTCCCCCTTTCCTTTTACCCCTTTCGCTGCACCCACTTTCGTCCTTTTGCGGCGCTGCTGTCGATCGAGACAAGACACCTCGGCCTTTTACGTTTGGGGCGGCGAACGATCATTCTTTCTGCGGCGGTAAACACACGATCGCGAAAAGCCAAGGTATGTTGGAAGGATAAATTAGTGGATGGAGTCCGGCAGGAGGTGTGCGGAAGACTTTCTTTCTGCCCCGCCTTTATGCCATTCCCCTCACACATTCACACACAGACTGGTGGAGGAATTGTTTTCGTTCCATTCGGCGTTTTTGTTTGTCTGCCTTTCCCACTGCTTCTACCGATGCTCCACCGATACTCTCACGCACACTTGATAGTGCTTGGGCATGCCGGCCGGCCGGCATACATGTTGAGACGTTGGGCTGTATGGGTGTGCATTTTGTATACAACGTGCACACAACACGTACGCACTCTCCTTTATGCTCGCCCGTTCGCTATCGATCAACAGACACGCTGGTTCACTTGTCGGTCATTGACATCCCGTAGCTCCACCACACACCCCAAAGCCACCCTCTCGAACACAAGAAGCGGCCGGTCTGCTTCTGCCAGCCGATCGATTTGTTTCCAGAGACCTCCCCGGACGCTACGAAACTTTGTGGCAAGAATGTATCACCGAAAAAAGGAAGGAAGGGAGCAACAATGTAACCAACGATGTGGCGCTCGTTTGTATCGAAGAAGCTTACACACATTGTAGAGAGCTTTACAGCCTTTAAACCAGAAAGCTTTCTTGTAGCCCCCTTCCCCTCTCTCTCTCTCTCTCTCTCTCTCTCTCTCTCTCTGCACGCGCTTCCACCAAAAACACAACTGCGATGATGATTGCTGTACCCTCCCGGGAGGCAAAACATTTCTGGCATGCAAAACAATCTCCTCACACTCTTCGGGATATCTTCCCCCACGGTTCCTCCAGCTTCCTTGGAATGTGTGCCCACCTTTTCCACCCGCTCAAACCCGGTCCAGCCACGAAGAACTAGTATTTCCAGGTCTTCTCTCTTTGGCTCGCTTCTTGCGTGCCAAGAGTTTTATAGATCCCAATCTTCTTGCGGGCCCGTTTGTGCCAGGAATGTGGGCTCGTTCGATTTAAGCAGACTACCGTAGATTCATCCATATAGTGTACCGTTTCACACGAGGAGTGCTTCTTTTACGTGGGCTTCGCTGTGTTGTTCACAGAGTTGGATGAACCCAAATTGGAAATATTGTAAAGTCCAAATTTATGTATCTACGAAATATCAATCTATATTTTTATCCAATAAAGAAAGGATCTTTTCAAAAACTCTTGGCTACGTTATTTTTTTTTTGTCCACCATAAATTTCAAGAACTTTATATCTCTATCCTCCCTATATTGATGTATTGTTGTACATTTTTTTTTGCCAACTGAAATTAGTTAATCTTTATTAATCATCCCTTCAACATCAGCACATCAGCGCGGGAAAGCCAAAGGGACTTTATCCAACACTGTGCCGACCTAGAACATACGCCAATCCCGCAGGCAAGCAAGAAGTGAATGGCGCACCCGGTCCTCGGTTTAAAGTAAGTTTTAAGGTGAACGACAGAAGGAGGCACATGAGAACGCTGAAACTGGCAGGCGTCGGAGAAGCAACAGACATCGAAGAAGAAAGCTGAGTCTTGTGAAATAGCGAAAAAAAGCCCTTCTGGAAGCCACATTCCAGTGCAAAGAGAGGTGCAGCAGCAACAGCAAGCGGACGGGGAGAGTTCCACCCCAATCCCCTGACCCACCCACGGAAAGTGCAGAGTTTTCTACTTGTTTTGAGGCTATCTTTCGATAAATTCTGGCCACTTTGGAGGACAACAGGGGTGAAAGGGAAGAGAGAAAGAGAGAAAGAGAGAGAGAGAGAGAAGGAGAGAGAGAGAGAGGGAGAGCGAGAGAAAAGGAGAGAGTCTCTTTCGCGGGGCCCAGAGTACGATGCCCCCGAGACACAAAAGAATGCCGTTGTCGTCGCTGTTTATGGGGGTAGCCAAAAAAAAAATGTCGTCTTGTTTTTGCTTTCTGAAAATAAATATTTTAGGAAAAATTTGATACAATTTGACAACAGTGTTTCATATCTAAACTATTGCAAATGTTTATGTCTATTAATTACGCTTTAGCTGTTTTGGGCTGGAGAACTAAAACGTGTTCCAGTTGCATTTTTTATCTATTGAACTTTCGGTAAATAAAATTCCTTCCCGGAGGGCTTTCACACCTGATCACGCCGGTAAAAAGTAAAAAGTGGCGCACCAACTTGCCAGCTCCCCCACCCAGATGGTTATGGGTGGAAGACAATAATACACAACAACGACAGTGGCAACCTAAAAAAAAAGGGTAAAGAAAACAACATTGAGCTACATCCCTCACAGCCACCTAAAAAAAATGCTACATAAATACCGTTTTTTTATTTTGAAGAGCATCGACGGCGCACGAAAACGAGCAAATGAATCTCGAAAGCGTGTTTCAACTCTCTCGCTCCATCGCATTCAAATGTTGCTAGCTTTACTATAATTCGGTTGCTATCCGTCCGTTCTTTTCCTTCCCACTAGCCACAGCCAAGTTGACGACACAACACATGCACACCAGCACACGCGCTGGCTCTGTGCAGTTTTGTTGACTTTTCCCACGGATATACCTGGACACATTCATCGACAAAATCATCGTCATCGTCATCAGCACGGCGGAGTGCATACCGAAAGGAAGGGAGTGTAAGAGAGCGAAATGGCGAGAAAGATGGCGAGAGGGAGGTGACTGGAAACCGGACCCCACACACGCGGGGTTTGGGAACGGAAGAGAACGAAGAGCATTCCTTCGTCCATGCAGTGATCCATCCACGGACTGCAACTTCTCTCACCGAGTTTTCCCCTTCTACAACCCCTCGCCCGCCTGCGATGTGGAATTCGATTGACCTCCTTTGAATCGGCTCTGCACCAAACACACACATGACACCGCGCACATTGGAGGCGCATTCGGGAGATGGGAGCGACATTAAGAATGGTTTGGTGTGAATAACAAAAGAATGAGAGGCTTCAAAATGCTTCGTTTTAAAGGATGACTTTTGACAATATTAGAGTGATTTTTTTTTCCTTTTCCTTTTTTAACAAGGATCTGTTGCTGGAACTTACGACTCCGGTATTGGTTATTGTGATCCAACACGTACCTGTAAATAAAAGAAGAAAAAACAACTGTTTTAGTTAAGGTTTCCACTGGTATCCATTTATCCAAACATAAAAATGCATTTTAAAATATTTTATTTGTTTGCTAAGTCAAATACTTCTTAAATGAAAAGCCATAATCTTTTTCCAGCCCGAAAAACCTTCGGCCAGCGTTAAGAACGACGCAATAACATAATCAACAAGGGACGCCGAAAGAACGGTACGAAAACGGCGCAACGGGGTGGAGAGGTGGATAGGGCAGAGGGGAAAGAAGATGCAGCCCGCCCTGAGCCAGCCAAGCTAACATTCAAAAACAAAATTAACACACAGGCGCAACGAAAGACGAAGAAACGAAAAAACAACAAAACCCTCGCACCGTATCTCCCCCTTCACTCCGCCCTCTCCAACCCCCTCCCATCCTAACCCAACCCGAAACCGAAAAAGAGCAGAAGTAGGAGACGAAAAACAACACTTCTCACAAACACGCGGCGCGCGGCCCCGTAATCGTGGTCGTCGTAGTCGTGATGATCGCAGCGCGGCGTGGAATCATTAATGAATGAAACTTTAAATCCATTGATAAAAAAGGGCCCCCCAGTGCCAGCCAACGTTGCATTCAATCCCCACCGAGCGTGGGGCTGAGCGAGAGCACACATATACATTCACATACACAGAAACATTTAGTTTCAGTCTATCTCATTCCCTTTCTCGTCTCGTTTGCCTGCCAAAGTTCGCCTTTCCTATACACATGGGCGCGCCGCTGCACCGCGCCTTTTCCCTCGTTTCGTAGCACACCCCAAACGATTGTAGCACTTAGAATACTACTACTACTACTACTACTTCTACTACTACTACTACTACTACTACTACTACTACTACTGCTACTACTACTACTACTACTTCTACTTCTACTATTACTACTACTACTACTACTACTATTTATACTACTACTTCTCCTACTACTACTATTACTAATACTACCTCTACAATCATCTCTTTCCTTTCTTTCTCATACTCGCCGTCTCTGTCTGGTGGTTGCCTCTTTAATTCCCTTTTCATCGCTTCATCCCCCATACAAATCCCACCATAAGACGGACGGAACGGAAAGGAAAGATTGAAGTTCTTTGCATCGGGCTCCCCCCTCTCCCGCTTCTGCCATCACAATTATTTCCTTTATTAGTTCGATGAGAGGCCAGCAGAAAAGGGGGAAAGAAAGCATGATGGCAAGAAATATGCTGCTCGACCGAAAACAAGACCGCACAACACGACGCCTTTTAATTTCTTCGCCATTCACCCTCCCCCCCCTCCGCTCTAGAGAGTAAAGGGAGAATCGGAGGAGAATAGTGAGAAAGAGACAGAAACCCCCCAATATGATTCTGTTATTTTCTGCTTTATTATTGCATGGCCCTTGTTATTCCCTTCTTCTCTTTCAAGTTATTTAATGCAAAAAAAATCAACCCCTTTGCAAGTAACCCTTTTACTAGACCACTCCCCTTCCCTCACCCCCCCCTGTGCGGTAGAGTATTGCTCCTTTTCCTCTTTACCATACACCTCACACCGCAAACAGCGCACAGTGGGTCGCGGTGCGCCAAAAAAAGCTCACCATCCTCCCCAAGACGGACAAGATACACAATTTAAGGGGATGAGGGACGGTGTGATGGTTGCATGTGTCTGTGAAGGGTTTTATTTGGTTGTGCTTTAACCGCCATTCCCCCCTAACGCCCCCACCAAATCATCTAATATGCTCAAAAGCAGCGCAGAACAAGCATACAGGAGAGAGAGAGAGAGAGAGAGAGAGAGAGAGAGAGAGAGAGAGAATGAAAGAAGGAATCAAACAACCAGAACACAAAAACCGTTGATTTGTTGAAGAGAAGCAGACAGGGCAGGGCAGAGGGAAAAAGAAGCCACACGACGGCCGTTTTTCCCCCTGTCTGCGGATGCATCGTTGGTTCTCTTTCGTCCCTCACCCGGGGCTGGCTCCCCTTCGCTTTGGTCGAATTTCAAGGTGCATAAATTTACATTAAAAAAAAAAAAACCGCCGCACTGCATATGCAACAGCAAGTGCGGTTTTGTGTTGTGTGGTTGGCACATTCTCTGCGTGCTCCATTGCAACAAAAAAAGTCACTGTATACACACAGGGAAGTGGAACCTAATGGTGTTTGAGATATGCTTAGCAAGGAGAGTAATAGAAAGGAAAGCACTCGACACACGTCCTTGAATCTCATGAAAAATTCTTAAAAATTACACAAATTGAAACTTGAAATTTAAGATTATTATTCAACTAAAGTGTTATTAAAGTTCATGATACATATTCATTTAAAAATAAGTATGCGATCATAATACCACAGCTAAACAGCATCACAATTCTAATGAAAACGACTTTGCTAAGATATGTGGTCATTGATGATGATGGCGATGATCAACAAACGCTGGGTTTTTACTTTGCCAGTCAGCGTTGGCCTTGGTGATGCAAGGAATTTCCAAGAAACCGGAGATTATGAAGAAGATTTACAAAAGGAATGCGATATTTTACGTTTCTTAATGGGCTTCTTCCCGGCTACGAGGGCGCCTTTTGCAAGCCTTTTGCGAGGGCGCCTTTCGCAAATACAAAGAGAGATTAAAAAAAAACAGTATTCAATTACTGTAAATTGGTTCTAAAACACTATTAGGAGATTCCTTCCTTTGCGGATGTGAACCACTGAAAGAGCATGCAAAACAGAACGAAAAGTAGAACGGTTCATATACAGCTCTTCTCCCTCCCTCTTCAGATCTGCCTACGCCTCGTTGTGTCCGAAATAGCGAATAATGTGCACAACAAAAAAAAAAGGAACGAAACCGTCAAACTAGGTCACTGTCCATCACTTACCGGCTACCCCCCAAAAAAAGGGAAGCCCTAGCGACAACCAAATTGTGGGGGACAACAAGGCAGGCAGGTCGAGCGGGAACGGTTTGTTGCCAAGATGTCCAAATGGGTGATGTGAGAGCGCTGCGCACTTGCTGTTTTTTATGTTCGTTGTATCCCCATTCCATTCTCACTCCTTCCCCCCCCCCCCTCCTCTCCACTGTGTGCCAACCTAGAGCGAAACATGAATGAATATGTAGAGTAGTTCTTGTTCTCACTACATACCATCCATCTTTCGGTGGTATGTTCCCGTTAGCACCACATATTAATGGGGCCCCGGGACGTTTCTTTTTTCGTGTGTCTGTCGCACGGATGCTTTCTACCGTGTACCATGCGTGTGTGCGTGTTTGTGTATGGTGGAGTGGAGTTTGGAGCTCACATTTCACACACCGCAACGGCCATATGTCAACAGTCATTCGTTTGTGTTTTTTTTTTTTTGCACTCAACCACGAACCCCCAAAAAAACGTACCGGAAATGAGGTAATGCGTTTGATAATACACACTCTCGGTGTGCTCTTGGAGTATGCGGGAGAATGGTGTTTTCACGGCAACATTAGCAAAACTACAACAGTTTAGCTAACAGCACAAGCAATTATCAAGCTCAAGTAAGTAGCTTATCAAAACCAAAGCATTCCTGTTGATGCAAATGCCTAGCCATCCCCCAAAAAGGCGCACATTTCGTGAATGGAAAACCGATCCCACCCCGGGCGGGAAAAGGATACGATAGAAAGTGTAGAAGAGAGAAGGGAAAGACAACAACGCGCGCCCAAGAAAAATGTCTTGAGCTGGGGCGTTTCTTTCCCACGCTACTTTCTCCATCGTCATCGTCCGTCATCAACGGTACCCTTTCCTTGCTTCGACCGGCCGTTTTGCGGTACGCGCAGCGCGTTTATTCGTATGTGCGCCGTCTTGTTAGCTTTATAATGCGTGCATGTGTGTGCGAGGGTATTGGAGGGACCGAACATTATCATTTTCTTACTCATTTTTACGCTTTTGTCGCATAAATAAAAGGTGGATTTTTTACAATTATGTTTTTAGATTATTAATCGATATTTAAAATACATTTTAAATTGTTTGATAAAATTTTAATAGAAGATAAACATGTAGTCTAGTTTCGATTCACTTCCCAGTTTAATGCACAGAAAAACTTGTAAAATAAAAAAATAATACAACTTTGTCAAAACTTAAAAGAAACTGCATTAAACTATGTTATCCTTCCGCAAGTTTGCCAACGTAGCATCTACATTTGCCAGGAACGAATCACAAAATTCCTTGAAAAACTGTAAGTTGCACATATTTTCCTTGCGTACGCGAGAAGCGAGCGGCAAACGGTGGAAGCGACAGAGTGCGCGACACTGTTCTCCCTCTCCCTCTCGAACCGTTTACGCTTAACCGAGCGTCTGAGCGGAACCGTGAGAGCGTGACAACGGCGCCGCTCTGCTGCTCTCCCGTTCGCCAACAAGCAACACACAAAATGGCGGCCGTTTGGACGACCCCATACATACACACACACACACACGCACGCACGCACTCGTCTGCTGTCAAGCGTGCGTGAGAGGGAGACGGTGTCTTTGCCGTCTAGCAAGACAGAGAGAGAGAAAGGAGACGAACCGAAGGAAAAAAAAGCACACACTTCTTCATTCTACACCACCACCGCACGGCATTCCGGCTGCGGTTCTCTTTTGCAAATTCTTGTGAAAAGACGACGGCGATGATGATGATGAAAGCTCGGTGGTTAGGGAGAAAGAGAGGGTAGGGATGATATGGGGAAAGCGTAAAAGGGGAAGGGAAATAGTCTCACAGCGAAAGGAAGCCACAACTTGGGAAGCAGCAACCGTTGTGCACTGGTGCGTTCTTCGACCGTGTGTGTATGTATGTGTGTGTGTGTGTGTGTGTGGAATCAAATATTTCAACGACGATGTACAGAAGGGGGAGCGGGGAAGAAGGAACGAAGGAAAAGAGAAGGTAAACTCAAGACGGGCCCGGTCTGCCACCATTTTACGCTCGCGCGTTTTCGATCATCTTATCTTGTTCTTGGCTGGGCGATCGTCGTCATCTTCGCGCTCACGCTCGTTTATCTCTCTTTCCTGCTCTTTCTCGCTCACTCCCTGCTTCTCTTTCTGGTGCGCGCCCTGCCGTTTCTAGAGCGGGAAGGGCAGCCAGAGTGCGCTATGTCACCTCTGTGTCGTGCCGACAATTTCATTTTTTTTTTGCTGCGTCTGTTTTACCGTCCGAAAGATGAAGTCACGGAGAGCCCAAAAGAGAAATTAAAAAATATAACACATTCCGTGTATGTGAACCACAAAAAAACGTATAGAAAGAAGAACTCTAGAGAGAGAAAGCAGTAAATAGTGAAGAAGAGTATATAAAGTAATCCGTCGTCGTCGTGATGACTTCCGGTTTGCTTCCGGGCGGAACCGGGCAAAGACGCGTTATTTCTGGAATTATTATTGTAGCAAAGGTTTTTTTTGTTTTGCTCCAGCGGAAGGGAGAGGCGAGGAAGAGGAGCTTCGGACACTTATGCAGGGGGTGAAGGCACGTTTTACTGCCGAATTTACGATCTTCCTCGCTCTTCACAACAACTCTTCTATACGAAGGTCAGGCATGAAAAAACTAAAGTATATTAAGTTGAACAATCTTTTCCAGACTTTTTGTCAAACTCTTCGTAATATTCTATAACAATTCGCTGACACTGTAATAAATAAATAGAATTGTCGTTGGAAATTGTTTTTAAATCTGAGTTTTTAACACCATTCTGTACCTCGAAAAGAAGAAATTGAATGCAAGAACTCATCTTTTCAAAACTAGAGATCGCAAAGGCGCAACATATCAAGAAAGAGCGAGCTGAAGGAATGTATCCGCTTCTTCTCACTAAAATATTCGACAGACGCAGCGCCCAAAAATGCAAAACGGCGAGCAAAACGAGACACCCTTCTACTTTGAGCAATGGGGAAGCTAATCTGGAGCAATTGGCCTCCGGTACACTTGTGACACCACGGGACACGGGGAGTTTCTCACTCGGGAGTTGAACTTTTCTTCTTGAAAAATGTGTTTCATCCACCAAGCAGAGAGGAGCCCATCAAGGAGTCAGATGAGCCGATTTTTCGTAGTTCCAAAACTTACTACCAACATTGCTGAACCATTTCGGCATCATCACACACACACACTTACACGCACAGGTACCCGCCGTGTGTGGCTTTCTGATTTGATTCATATGCTCTTGGGCTTTCTCCGGACTCCGGTTCTAAGTTGCGCGGTGGCAGCTCTTCTCCAAAAAGGCACTACACTCTGGAAGAAGCCCTTTTCTCACGCTCGCTCGTTCTCGCTTTCCCTTCTGCTGCTTCTACCAGTTTCCACAGCCCTTTGGGGTAGTAGAACATGCGTGTAAAGCGGAAAAAAATAAACACAACGAGGGCGAGAGAGACCGAGAGAGAATAGGAAAATCTAAAAACCGAGAGAAATGAAGAAGCACGAACGGGCGGGAAATATTAAGCCTTCATCAATAATGCATCCCCTTCGGGACAAACGGTTTTATTCGGTTGCTTGTGTTTGGGAAGTATCTCTTAAAAGATAAGTTGTGATACAACCCACTTTTGAAGACGATCTTCAAAATTTTTTTGTCAATTTTTTTTATTCCAGCTCTCTTACAACTCCTGTCGAAGCCTTATGGAGCAAGGTCCAGACACTTCCATCAAACTCACCTTTAGAATTTCATTCTCCAGAGACTTCCGCTTGGACTCACTTCTTTCAAACTCGTGGGCTTCATTTTGGGGGCATCTTGGAGCAGCAGCGCAGGGCAGGCCCGACATCCTTCACACACCTTTCGCCCAACACGGTGTGTGGTGGTGGTGCGTGAAAAACGGAGGTTGCATGGTGTGCGTAGTGATAAAAGCGCACGCGCGCACCCCGCTCCACCACTCCCGGGTAAAACACGCACTGTTTTTCTTGCTCACACGGCCTCGGCGGGGTTGAATTTCTCGCCCATCACAGGCAAACCAAAATATCAGCATGTCCTGAGCTGCTTTGTGTTCCAGTCATGAAGATACGCATTTCCACGCCGTTATGATGGACAAAATTACGGTTGTGTATTGTTTGCCTCGTTAAATGCCGTAACTATGGGGAGGGAGGAGGGTGGCATAATACACACACACTGGAGGGGTTGGGGTGTAGTGATAACACACGGGTCGAGTGGAGTAAAACGTGCCAAGAGCCGGAACCAGAGGTGATTTGGATGTTTAGAAGCGGCGCCCCCTTTCTCACACGCCTTTCCACTGTATCTCACTGCGTTCGCATTTCATCTTGTTCCCACACATAGCCACACTTGGGGATCCTCACTAACCCCCTTCCCGCCCTCCTTTTACCCCTGCACGAACCGTTCTGCGGCGCACGAAAGCTCTCCAAGGCCACATCCCCGCATCAAACCGCAAGCGGACGAGTGAGAGAGAGAGAGAGAGAGAGTACGCGCGCGTGAGGATACAATACACATACACACATACAGGCTGGGTTTCGTGGAACAGGGTACGCAATATAACCGACCAACAGCGGTACGTCCATCTGCCATCCTTTGCTGTCCTGTACTACGAGGGCGCCTGCGGCCACGGGGCGGGCCTGAATCCGGAAGTTCGGGCGAAAATTCCATCAGGTTGATGAAGATGCTGCTGTGTCGTCTGCAGACACACGCACACACAGAGTCGATTCGGTTTGTTTGTGGTGTGTGGTGCTGTCCTCTTTCCTCCCGCGTTAAGGGGCGCCAACAAGGGAAGCGAGTGGCGGCATTACATTTTACGCGCCCGTGACACGGTATCACACACACACACACACACACACACTTCTGCACACAAACGCACGGTCTGTTTTGTCGGCCATTCAACCACACACATACACACACACGCAGCACGTCCGTGTACGCACAGCCCAAGCCCAATTGCTATCCGCAAAGGCGCGCGCGCTTGCTGCTGCTACAAACTAGCGAGATTCCACGACGGACGGCGCGCACTCTTCTTCTTCTTCGATCAGTGTGTGTGACTTTCGGCCACAATAACAATTCGTCCGCAAAAAAGCGCACACACGCACATCACACACACACACAACTCGAAGCGAGAAGTTGCATATTTCAGCGTGTTTCAGAGGCCTTTCCAGCGGAGGCAAGAGAACAAGCCAAAGGTATCGCTGTGTGCGCGAGCGAGCGAGCCAGTGAGAGAGAGAGGTATACCAGGAGAGCGTGTAGTTCTACGCGCGCGCGCGCTGCCCTGCACGCTGGCTTTCTCTCGCTTTTAATCCGGCGTGCGAAGCCAACGACGACAATTCATTAGCACTTCATCATCATCGTCGTGGTCGGTGCCGTCGCTGCCGTCATCGCGATGATCATTATCATCATCGCCGACGTCGTCGGCCACCAAGTGACCGATGGCAGCGCGGTCGCTACGGTGAACCCGAAAATATTGCGTATCTTCCACAACACGGTCCCCACGGTCGTCGACGTCGTCGTTGTCGGTGGCGGCGACAACAACGGTAACAGTGGCCATTTTCTTTTCCGCCACCGTGCGAACAAGAATGCTTCGATCTCGAACTGCTTCGCTCTGCTTCATGTTCTGCTTTTGTAAGGGGTGAATTTGTACTAGTTTTGTTCTTCACTTACTCAACTCACAAAAAAATAAGCACAAGCACTATAAATTCTCCTTGGGCCTTTGCTTTTAGTTTTTCATGCATGGAACAAACGCACACGCATGCACGCACACAGACACGAAGATTTTTTCAGTTTTCTTCAACAGGGAAATGGGCCTTTGGATTTTGTTTAATTTAAATTTTTCGAGGCAGTAACAATATTCCTGTCACAGTTAATTTTCACTTTTTTCCCTCACTCGTCAACACCCGTCACACACACTTGCTGTGGCGGGATTGTATGTACACCAAACTTTTGCTCTCACTTTCTTTTTAAGGGCGCCAAGGGCACCGGGAAGACGGGAACCACCGGAGCCGCCACACACAAAATTTGCATGCGCAATTATTAATTACAAAACTGTACTGGTACTGTAGCACACACGCGTCTGTTCCCCCGCTGCCCGAAAGCTACACACGAGCCCACCTTCCTGGACCGAGGAAGAGGAGAAGGAGGAGGAGACGGCGGGAGGGGGCACAACAGTTGCAGACAGGCAATAATAACAAAAACAACAAACGCAATCGCACCGGATCAACGGCTCTACGCCTCCGTCGCCACTAACGCACTCAGACTAAATGCGGCGGCGACCCGAGTACAGTGCGGAGAGATGTGTGTGCCTGCCGCGGCGCGCTCATTTGTGTGCGCTCAGTTTTGTGGACGGCGGGCGGTTTGCGCGAACGCGCTTGTGCGCTCGTTTCCCCGCCGACGACGGCGTGTGCCTCTCACGGTGAGCTAGAGTGAGACGGGGCAAAGCGTGCCATCTCCCCCGGGCCGCACACGCTCTGTGTGTGGAGGGTCGATTCCGAGAAGCGAAAGGGATAGAGCGAGAGAAGCCGTGTCTCTTTCACACCCCAACTTAGCACCGCCGCTCATCACGCTCTTTTTCTACGAAAAACTCTCCGCACAAAATGGCTCTCGCGGCGAGTTCCAGCGGGCGCCCCATTTTGAGTGTCTCGAGGCGGCACACGCACACACTCTCGCCGTGGTTCGGTTTCTTCGCGCTGCGTCGTCTTCGTCCTCGGGCGTACTACACATGCCAGCACATTACTCTTTTTGGATGGTCCTTGATTTTTCAGGAAGAACAGGAAGCGAACCCAGCGCGTACACGCACGCGACACGAAAAGGCGCGTTTTAATGGCGCGTAGGAATGGCGAAGAGAAATGGACACGCACACACACACACGCGGAAAAGTGGCTCTGTCTACCCAAGATACACACACACACCCATCTTTCCAGCAATAAAAAAAAACAAGGAGTCCTTTTTACGGCCAGAAGAATGCTCTTCCTTTGCGCGTCAAACTAAAGCTGTGGAGTTTTAATGGGTTAACATTTTTGATGATTTACTGGTTTGTTTGTGGTGACGGACACAAGGATCATTTGTGCGCTCGTTCTTGCCGGGGCGATTGCATTTGATACGCACAATCGTTTTTAGAAAGGCAAGGACTGGTCCTTGTTGGTGGCATTATAACATCAAAAATGTTACAAATTCTTCACAACAGAACTTTGAAAACTTTTAACCAATATCTTGGCAAGAAAATTTCCTGTTTGGAGATTGTCATCCAGGGAACAAATCATCGTTAGAGCTTTATCTTAAGACGGAATCGTGTGAAAATTTACCACCACCGTCCAACATGTTTATTAAGGCAATTCAAAAAGACGTAAATAAATTAACATGTTTTAAATTCTTCGCAAAAGAATCATTTCAATTTCGATAAAAAATTTCAATTTCTGAGCCAGCGAAAAAGGCCAAGGAAATTGAAGATTTTGAGATTTAAATAGGCTTAAGAAAACTCAACATAGGAAAAGAAGTGAAAATGGCACATCAAATCCAAAATTTTCTAATAATGATATTTAATAAAAACATACATTACACAAAATGTTTTAAATGGCTCATTACATCCCTCACATAAGGGATACTTACTTATCGGGCGCTACAACCGCTTCGCGGTCTTGGCCTGACATAAGGGATACTTTTTGTTATTTAGACAGTTTCCTAAAACTTGAATCAAATGGCATCCTTATATGAAAAGGTAATATTTTCTTAAGAGGTTTCTACGTTTCTAGGTTCCTCTTAAATCGTAAAAGGTTTGCAATTGACGTTAGGAGAAAAATTGTCATTTGAGCTTTATGGTAAATAGGAAAAGGGAATAAAGTATACACCGAATTATTATCTCATGTTGCAGTGCAAGTTTTATTCCGCGAAAGAGCTAAAACAATCGTCAAAATTAAGTATATCAGTTAAAATAGTCACTATTTGCACATTTATTTAATATTTTCTATCTTTCGGATCTATATTCTGCTGAACAACTCAAAAAATTATGCCACCGCAATCCTTCACGCTCATTTCTAACATTACAGCAGAGAGCAAACATTTCATAATCCTAAATGATTACTTCACCGATTCTTCACTTTTCCCCCACTAAACTCTAAAGGGACGCCACCGTGAAGCTATGCTAGTATATCGGGGTTCGATTAATAACCACACACCATCGCGCTGGCAGCAGCATCGGCGGGAGCCAGGCAGTCTGTGGTCCGCGTCTGTGTGTAGTGTTGGTAACACTCCGGCGACCGTTGCTTTCGGACTTCGGTCGGTAAAAAGCTTTGGCGGCAGCATGGCGCGCAATACACCCTTCTCCATTCCAGAGGAGTTGATGAGAAGGGCGTAGGCGTAGGCGTGGACAGCATTTACACTGTGGTTCCCCCTGCTTGTTCATCCTGAGAGGAGATGTTACTGATAGTACATCCGTGGCCGAAGGACAGGGTGTGGGAGGGGGGGGGGAGGGTTTTCGCAAAAGCTCGTCCAACCAGAGTGACGAGCGATAATTACCTAACGAGATGTATCAATCGGTCGGCCGGGGTGATGGTGGTTGATTATTTGCGCTCATTTTTGAAGCTGATTAGCTTAAATTCAGTTGAGGTGGTGGAGAAATGGGTTAGAGAAGAGGGGAGGATGAGGAAGTGTTACAATGAATCGCTTGTTTATCAGTCGTTTTATCGTAAATAATGGAATCAGGAGAAATGAAGGAATGTTGTTAGGGGGAATCAGTTGTTATCTCCCCCGGATATTCAGCATGCAGAATTGATATTGTAGGATGGATTAGCCGACATTGACATTGCTGTCGCAGTTGAAGCCAAACCATACCCAAATGTGATGTTATGTCATAATGAAAGATGTATTTAATCACAAAAATATTGTTTTACCGAACAGCCATAACTTTATCGCATTTAAAATGCAATAGCTAGATTACATCTTCATCATACCTGCCATAAAAAATAATAATCCCCCTTTATTAACCCCGATTCGCCAAACCAACCAGCTCCTGCATGGTTTAAGCTGGAAACTACTCAACAACAGCTAATCAATCACGCCCCGTCGTGTGTCCATTGATACTATCGCGCATTAAAAAGGCGGGCGAGTCCATGCTGGCACGGGAGGCAGGATAGTTCGCAAAAAGAACGCGATAAGGCACGAGTGGGAAAATTAAAAACCAAAAAAAAGCACACACAAAAATCGCGCGCGGTAAAACCGACAGCAACGTGCTAATATAAATAATTCATCTTCTCGCATCGTTCCGCGGCGTAGTACACCATCGAACCGTTTTTGGCAAGTGTGGCACCGAATGGTCTGGAGGAGATGATCACGATGAGGATGATGATGACGAGGAAGAAGTTGATGGTGTGTCGCTTGCGGGAAAGCTGCCGCCTGCAGCCATCAAAAAAGCACCACCGCCGCACGCGCACCGTTTACCGTCGAAGCTAATCGTTCACCGCGGTCAACTGTGGTCAGGCCACAGGCTGAGGCCGCGATGGTCCAGGGTGGGATATATCTCGCCGCATTTCGCTAATGAGCGAGTCGTGCAGCGGGGTTTAAGATGTTAAACAAAAGATAAAAACAAAAAAAAACGACACACCACAAAACAAGCCGAAACCTCACACATCGCGTTACTGGAACACACAGAGAATGAGGGGCGTACGAATTGGGTTGGAAGCGAAGGAAAACTTCCCCAAATGGAACAGACATGCACTGGACAGGGGGAGGGGGGAGAGCGGGGAGTCCCAGGTGCAAATTAGCAGGTTTCATTTCGTCCGGTGAAAGGTTGTTGCCATCACGGGACGTCCAGATTGCGGTGGGCCAGAGAGACTACCTTCGCAGGAGAAAAACAGGAAGAAGAAAGTCTCTACCCAGCAGCAGGAAGTGTTCCTGTTGAAAAAGCCTGCGCGGTTGTGTACACAATAGTTTATCTTTAATGTAGCAGAATGATTATACAACGCGTTGGAAGCGCGTTTTGCATCGAAAGCCCATTAGAAGATCATTTACATTAACAACTGCAAATTGTATGCTGTAAATGATGGAGCTTTTGGCATGGCATATTTGTATTTTAACATTGATCGTAAAGTACTTATGAGATTAAATGTATTGCAATTTAAATTCATTTTTGTTGATTTTAATTTCTTTCGCCGTTTTCCAAATAAATAATAAACAATTTATTAGTAGAACACCTTACTTTCGTCACAATTATTGTCAAATTGAAATGGCTTAATTTAAGATCGGAAAAAAAGATATCAATCAATCAATTCTTGCAATCTGTATAAATTGCAACAAATCTGTGAATAGCTTAATGTTTCAAACAACACTAAAAATAATCATTCAATTTTTCCCCTCTCAAAGTTTACAATGTGATAAGCCTTCATTAAATAATCCATACCGTGTGTAAATCAACGCTCAAGCCCCAAAGACAACTTTACTACAGCTTTTGACATGAATAAACTGCTCGTTCGCTAGCCACAAGTGTTCGTCGTTATGATCACCTTCAAGTTTTCCCATGATAAAGCTCCAGTGTTCCGTTTACAGTCATCACACCTTTGGCTGCCCAACAAGTTTGACATTTTTAACTCCTGGTATACATTTAATGGTCCCGCGTGTCGTGTATTAAACATTCGACTAAGTGAAACTACAACCCTAAACTTCTCCAGTGCTCTACGAGAATTGAATTCGGGCAGGCAGGGTTTGGAGGGGAAAGTGCGAAGCCGAGAATTCAACCGGAACTAGATGACACCAACGTGCTTGTGGTTGTCTAAAAGCAGGGAGAAGTGATATAAGGCGTACTTACACGCACAAGAAACGAAGAAGCCGAAAAATGCAAACCACATCATCTTAACACACGGAAAACTCCGCCGGAAAAAGGCGCCCCACCGACTGGAAGGGCCACACTGCGATAGAGCGAAGAAGAAGAGCGAGATCGGGCTCATCAGGTGGCTTCTCGTCTTCTAATGTCATAATCATCTCAGTCACGTGCCGTTGGGTTTTTGCCTACTGGCTGCCTGCACGCTTTCAGGGTAATGTTCAAGTGTTTGTTGGGGCATCGCTCGCTGCAGAGTCGGTAAACGGATGGCGGTGGCCGTAATATGGGGTGGTCGAGATTTAATTCGAATCACAAATTTGCCAACCATTACCGGGTCTGTTTCGTTGGACCTTTTCGTGCGGGTAGGTTTTGCTTTCCTGGACGGTCTATCTTTTCGGTGCTGCGCTTCATAAAGCAACAGAAGCTCGTCTGTAAAGCTTTTGGAGGGGGGCTTAGGTAGTTTGTAAGCCAATGTAATTCCACCTTGAGTTCCATAAAGCACGATAAATTAAGGCTATAATCGGCCATCGCGTGGGAAGACGCAAAAAAGCTGTTTGGCACAAAGTGATGTTAGAGTGCAGAGTGTTGATGTGCTTGGACATTCTAATACACTTGCTTAAGCAAGACAAGTTACCTCCTAACAAAAAATTTCAACACTTTTCGAAAACGTGAAGCTCGATAAGGATAAAAGTAATAGCGTATTAATTCAAAACAGCAAAGAAAACAAAAAACTTCCTACAAAGAATTCAACAGAACGAGACGAAGTAGAACGTATATGTCTGGCACGTCTGGCGCATTATTTACCGAACCCATCCCAGCGCAGCTTTTAATTCTTCTCTAAATCATATCCCAATTAGCAGCGTTTAGCGGTGAGCGATAAACGCAAAAGGCAGGGCGCACCCGAACCGCCCATTGGCGCTCATTATTCGTGCTTTAAAATCTAATTAATGGTATCTGTCCAGCTACATATGTGAGGACGATGACTTTACCACTCTTCCGGTGTGTTTTTTTGTTGTTGTTAGTGCTGCTACTGCCCTTGTCGTTACGCCCGCGAGTTTGTTGTGATACACAACGTCGGAATTAGAACCATAAATGAGATACCACGAAAGTATTCGCCGATAACAACTGGCACAAGGGGGAAATCCCAAAAAAAGAGAAGAGATTCGAACAGCCACAAGTTTGTGAAAGGAAACACAATCCTTGGGAATGCAGAACATTTGTAAATCTACACAAGAATCATTTCATCATTTCGTTTAAAAGTACTTTCGAATAAAATACTAATTTGTTTTAAGCTTGATCATACACATTCTGTAAAGCAAAAGATGAGTTATTTCAAAATGATTCAAACCAAACAATAACAAACCACAAATTGGCTTTCACCGAGCGTTTCCCGCCAGAAATGAAAGCTTGCATTCCATTCCTGCCGAAAGCTTACACAAAACATAGCTTCATCAGCAACGCCATGACGGTTCGGATTCCCGGTTTTTTTCTCCCTCTCTATCTCTATCTCTATCTCTATCTTTATCTCTACCTCTATCTCTATCTCTATCTCTATCTCTATCTCTATCTCTATCTCTATCTCTATCTCTATCTCTATCTCTATCTATCTCTCTCTCTCTATCTCTCTCTCTCTATCTCTCTCTCTCTATATCTCTCGGTTGTTGTTGTTCTTCCCTGTTGCCTCCGAAAGGAAGTTGGATGTTTGGAACGCAAGAAAAGCGCGCGTAACCTAAGCGAGGAGCGATCGGTGGAAGAGGCCTCCGTCCGTCCAAACGATGCCACTAACACTCGCTCATTCATTCCCACTGACTGACGCGATCGCATCAACACCAGCCCAAAACTCGGGGGCAGTAAAAGAGAGCGAACACAACAGCAGCAGTAGCAGCAGCAACGGTGCATATGGTTCCGTCGTATCCTTAGCGTCTAAAAGCTAATGGCGCTGTAAATAACGGGAATCGGCTTAAAGCAGCCCAGAACAGACACAGCACAGAGGGGGATCGGGGCAAAAGAGAAAGGTGAAAGAGTGTAGAGCATGGTGTACGGGTGCGCGAGCAGCGAGTGTGAGACAAGAAGAGGACCAAAGAAAACTTAAAGAAAGAAGCATACGGGGTCATCGCTACCACATCCCTTCTAACACACCCTTCAGTTCCATCAGCAACAAAAAGTGTGTGTCGAGTTGACCACCACCAAAAAGCGAGAATGACGACGACCACCAAACATGCCAATGCAGCAAACGATCGCCGCATCCAACAGCACCAGTGCGATCGAGAAACGAAAACAACAACCCAAAAGCACCATCATAAAAACCAGACGCGGAAGTGTACACACACACACACACACACACACACACACACGCACACACACACACACACACACACACACACACAAACACACACACACACGCACGCATACTGTCTCTTGAATGCATCTTGTCTGCATTAGGCGAAGAACGCACAGTTTCAAAAACAAAGCCCAACTGTGCCGAAAACACGTTAGAGACGCTTCTCTCCTTCTCCTGCACGACATCTCAAGAAGTGCGATGGGTGAGATGGTTCGAGTGGTGGCGGGGTAGCGGCGTCGCAATGGCATTTATGCTGCGCTTCGTTTCGCTTCGGATGAAATTCCTGGAAGGATCAGAGACGCTTCTCGCACACTGCTCTTGGCACTATCGGTTTGAGAAATTACCTGATCCGGCAACGGCTCCGTGTGTGTGCAAGGCCAGGCCGCGACACACAGCGTGAAGGAGGAGGATTCGAGAGGTGGCCGCAGCCGAAAAGGGATGTGGAAAGCATAAACAACGATCGTAAGGCCCGCGGCCCTACATCACATTGTGTGTGTGTGTGTGGTTCTGGCGGGCAAGAAAGCAAGACACAGCCAGGAAGCGTGAGAATGCGTTCAGTCCGGAGCAATGGGATCGTAGATTGTAAGGTTGCTTTTGAATACCGTGATAAACCAGACACCGTTAGCGTGTCTGGTAAGCAAAGGACTTGAAAATAATGCGTCCAGTATGGGTTTCCTTTGAATCATTGATCATGCTTGAACGCAGTTCTTTAATAGCTAGTTGTCTATGTTTCTAACACTTTGCAGAAACAATAGATCCAATACAATGACATGAGAAAAACGCGGGAAAAGCGACAGATTGACGATCCTGCTAATATGGGCTTAAGCTTGTCAAAAGGATTATCACTCAAGATATCTCGTTCGAAAAGAGTACCATACTATTCAAAGCCACGATTTATAATTTGCCAATCAATGATCCTGGCTGAATCAACACACTTCAAATCGTATCATTCTACATCAATGAAAGATCTTCAATTCTTGTACACAGTCTTAAGTAACAACCTGTATAAACCTGGTCCCATTGCGACATGTGAAGTTATGCTTCAGGGACATCATAAGGCTGTTGGTAATATCATGTAAAACTTTTTAAATGAATGTAAAACATGCCTAACACTTTAAATGAATGTCCTCTCCTAATAATGTCAATGACTACCTACTTTTGGAAGCATTTAACAGCAGCAGTTCATGTTCTTCATGGATGACACTTACCTGAAAAGAGAAATAAAAAAGTAACCATTAATATCTTTAACTAGGACAAAACAATGGCATTTCAAATGTTTATCTAATTAAGTGGGACACGTGGGACACGTGGGACATTGGGATTCAGCACACAAATTGTATTGAAAAAAAAATTGAACTGATAATTGATGGAGACGCAAGGTTATTTATATTTTTAAAGGTTTAATAAGATTGAGAGTTTACCGCTTGCAGAGACATTCAACTACGCTTGTTGTTTCTTTAATATTGAGAGTAAAAATCACGCCAAACCACCGTGAATTTGTTCATTAATCAGCCAACTGTGCAGCACCAAACTAGGAAAACCCCACCAGTCTCTGTCAGCAAAAAACTGAAACTGCGCTCAAGCAGCAACTTCAAGTACGCTTATCATCCACGATGCGCTCACATCTTTCCGCGCCTGGTCCGCACCCGTGTCCAAAAGGAAATCAGTGCCATTTGCCTTGGGGCGTTGTTTTCCATTAACAGTTCATTTTCCCAGCTGATGATTGCGCATCCGGTTGGCTGGCTGTGCCCTGGGAAGAAAGCGCCTCCCGTTGCCAGTGCGCATCGATATGCAACAGGGTGTGTGTGTGTGTTTGTGTGCACGATGATTGGTGGAATTGACAGTAAAGTGTGATAATTACATTTTGGGCCCGAATTGCCGACAGCAGCACGGCACAAACGCGACTGCAACCGTGGGGGACCCCCCATCATCGCGGAGTTGAGGGAGGATTCACTCGACTGCCTTGTTGAGCGAAGATTTTTTCCCGAACATTATTCCGAAGCGAGCATTAAATCAAGTGAGCAAAGCGTAATAAAGGTGGAAAAAGGTATGAAAGGGTTTAGAGCGCACAAACGGTTAGAGAATTTCCATTTTATTAACATCCAATCGGAAAGGAGCGAATGATTGCAATGAGCTCAACGGCATTTAAGAGACGAAAAGGCGAAGACGAATGGAGTCGTCTATTGATGACGCTGACGAGTAGATCTTTAGATTCGTTTTGAAATCATAAGCGTTGTACAAATCAACTTTAGGATACGAAGAAAATTATGTTGATGCAGGATTGCAAGCTAAGCAGAATTATTCATACTAGTAAAATATTTAAAAACTCCTAGCAAATGTTGTTTTAAGATTCAATAATATACAAAACATGTAGAAGCCCCTTTTCCAACCATATTCGAACAGCTTTTCAAAACTTAATCCGACATTTTCTAGCTCTAAACATGGCAACGAAAAGCTAAACATAATCCGTACTAAGCAGACGCATGCCTTATCCTCCCTTTATATTTCGCTACTATTCTTACAACCACCACTATCTGTTGGTGATTTTGATGGCGCTAAGAAACTATTTGTCGCTGCTTCCACGACGCCATTATCACGTTGTCCTGCGCTGGTTCTGTCAGCATTTAGCAGTTCGTTCTCTTGCTCCAAGAAGTTCTGTCGCCCATCTTTAGTGCCCGCACCAGAAGCGCCAGAGCGAGAAAGAGCGCTGGGTGACGTTATCCAAAAAAGCGACTAGACCCCGTCCCGACACACGTACACGGCACACTAGCTCAAAGCGCGCTCTGCTACTGCTTTATGCTAAGCAGAGCTCTTTGGTCAATTTGAATATTTTTATTTCGATGCACATACACGCGAACACCGCGCTTGGCACGGGATGGGTGAAGGCGATTGGAGTGGATCTCAAAAACTTATAGGGGTTTTTACACTTTTTTTAAACCTTATGCTGCAGAGTATGAATTTGTAGCGCACTCCATCAGATTAGAAACCAGACTGATTGATTACAGAGCATTGGTGAACATTGAAGAGAATACCTTTGCGATAGTAGCACTAATGACCATATAAGCAACGCACGGACATTTCTTCTTTTGACACAAAATTCTAATGATTACGTGGCCAGTTCTGTAGAGGCTTCTAATCCTAATGAAGGAAACATTGAGATTTTTCCGTTTATAGCATTATGTGGAATATAATACATTTATTAGTGAAGTAATTTAACGCAAAATTAAGGTTTTCATTTTTAAAAAGATTTTTAAAAGAATGCCCACATTATTGACGAACAATTATCACATAGTGCATGGAACTCTGTTCGTATATCCTACTAGATTTCAAGGCGCGATGTAAGGTACCAAGCGTCTCCATGTCGTTTGCGCGATGTACTAAAATGATTTCTTCTCTAAACGCGTAAAAGTTGTACTTAAGCTCGTTATACAGCAGTTAAAAAGTTTCTATTCTATTAGCGCCAACCGTCATCTAATTCGTTATAATACAATTTTCTATAAAAGATAAGAACCACTGCTTTCCATAATCTTCCAAGTCCCATCGCTAGCGGGACAAGCAATAAACTTATCACCCCTCCTCCCGCCACCAAACAACAGGTAATTTCGAATCAAATCGCAATCGGAAGCGCCGTCTTGAAATATCTCTTTTATCACGTCGCACCCTAAAAAAACGCGCCAAGAAGGGGGTTAGTGCGGCCAAGCACAGGCCCGAGATAAAATGGAGCACGTGTGACAGAGCTAGTGTTCAAGTGTTGACCGCAGTGACACACATACACATATAGACAGGGACACACGGACACAGTGGCCAAAGGCTCGAAAGAATGCGGAGCAGAGGCCGCCATCACCATCACCAACAACCAATCATGTATTTAATCGTTGCGGCGCCACACTGATCATCAGCATGCGGCACGTACGTAACGGTCGAGGGATGGCAGAAGGGGGTTGGGAGAGAGGGAGGAGAGCAAGAATCACTGTAAAGTGTTCGGCACATGGTTATTGTGACACGAGGTAATGGAGACACAATGCAAAAAACCGAGAATATTGGGGTATTTTAAAGGAGAAGGAAACGCTCCAGGAGTACTGGGATTTTCAAGGACTTTCAGGATGAGGTAAGGATCTCAGGCCATTTGTGCTGTACACCTTACTTATTAAGACTTTTCAATAGAGCGATCACTCCCCGAACTTATCAATCCAAACGGGCAATGTACTTGCACTATTTATCGTCATACTCACACACCCTAGGTGGACACATTGACCCCGACCCTACGCAAACTCCAACCCCCTTTGCTCCCTCCGTTGCCGTCTGCCAAAATCTCCAAAACACACTTCTTCCCAGCAAAGTCCACTTGCATCATTTCTGGATTCGGGCAAGACCACGCCGAATCAAGGGAGCAATACTTGGACGAAATGAGGAGGAGGGTCGGGGAGGGACGTAGCCGCAGCTAAAATGCGCGCGCGACAGATTCCCAATTTGATTTCGGCGACGGCTGAACGTTAGTTACACATTTTGACCGTCGCCTATAAACGGGTGTGTGTGTGTGCCATTTGTATTATTTCGTTCTTTTCTGTATAGCTCTCGTTATTTCCTTTTTTTTGGTGCGCGCGTTTCACTCAAAAGGTTCAACGAACTGCTCGAACCGCCACAAGGTCATCGCAGCCGCGCGCACCGCGTGTAGTGCTGCGTACCACACACCGTCGTAGTACGGAAAGAAAACAACAAAAAACAACCCCCCCCCCACCCCCCCCCCTCCGAGCACGCATAAACACACATACAGAGAAACATAGGGAAAGGGATGAGGGTAAGGTGTAGGGGGTGGACAGAAGGATGACGATCGTTTGTGGAGGGAGAGGGGGGGAGGGTGTTCACAGGAGAGTGAGAGAACACGCTGAGCAGCGCTTTTTGGGGGGATGTGCGCGTGAGCATTTCTCGCTCCGAAGCTCGTGAGCCGTGAGTGAGCGTGGTTTCGATGGGGCGAAGACGATGAGCTGAAAAAAAATCAAAAAAATTGGGGAGCCAAATATGACATTCAAGGGCCCAGGGGGTGGAGTAGGGTGGTTCGTGGTATGAACAACATTCCCACACTACGATAACGCAGAACTCGGAGAGCGTCGTGCGTACTCTGGGGGCGATTTTTCGAAGATCTCGCGAGTGCTGCTTATTGGAGCAACCCTGTCCAAAAAGCCTCGGGTTTTGTGGTTTTTTCACAAAACCTTTTGGACATACTCGGTAAGTTTATTGCGCTACGCGTCAGCCCAGAGTGGCGTGTACTAATGCCTTGAAATTCCGTCACAAGCACGCAGGAATGTGTGTGCTTGAATTTTGCAAATTTTATTGTTTTACACGCATTTACATTTTGTAGAAATCAAATTTTAAAATCAGCTGTTCCTTATCATTTCCAATCAAAGTTTCGTCATTACTACCTAAAACCTAAGTAAAATTGTTAAAGAAATGAAAAAATGTTAAACGAAAATGGCAGACTTTTTCGAACCTATCTTAAACTATTTCAAACACATTCTAGGATTCTGGAGAACGCAATGCATAAAACACCAAAAGCCCTCCAAACAACTTCCGAAGCACCTGTCCTTTCGAAGGCACCCACACCTTTCCGCACAGACGGGTTGCGTTTTAGCGTCTTGCTCTTTGCCACGCCCATCATTACGAGCACACCCGTGTAATGCTCTGGTCGATGATAACAGTGAGAGACCCAAAGGGAGCAAAGGATGCTTGGTAGCGGAGGAGGGGGGGGAGGTTGATGGTTGCATATTTAATGCCGTGGGTGGAATGGTTTCAGGCAACACCAAAGAGTACATGCAAAATGGATTCAAATTGTTTGTCTTTTTGTTTTTTTGGTCGTCAAAGCTTTTGGTGACAGTTGAAAACTTTTTCGCGAACGAAGGATTGGCGACGATGAGAAACGGTAGCATCTTTTTTTTTACTTTTTCCATGCATTCGGTACAAACTTACGCACTTTACGGGTGTGAAAAGTAAGCAAAAAACGAGTCCTGATCAACAAGTTTCAACAAGATCAACAAGACACGAAGCGACAGTCGTAGAGTTTAAGTATAAGCTTCTAACGAAAACCCTCGAAATTTCATAACGCATCCCTTATCACACAATTGACAGGCATCAAACAGCTTGACAAAAACAGTTGCCAGAAAACTTTTAAAATGTCGCTCTAAAAAAAACAATATTCTTCATTTACATTGTATTTAAATAAAAAAAAAAACCTTACTGGCCGTTACTACCGAACTGAACTTGAACCTGAAAGGATTCTTATTAAAATTAAATGAAAAAATGTATTCTTTTATAATACAAAAATCAGTGCAAAATCGTGCAAGCAGCAGCCCTTGTCAACCATTAAATTGAACCAACACTTCAATAGACCCTAATAGTACCCGGACGCGCCAAAGTGATTTGTACTAGCCGGTACCAACCAAGCGAGAAACCGCACCGCAATGCTTACCAGGGTCAAAGATTTACCCACGGGAAGAAGCATGCAAAGTGAGACCTACGCTCTCATCGCGTACGAGACAAACTTTACGTTGGTTCCCGTTGGGTTCTTGAGTTTACTTCCACCACACACTACCAACGCTCCCCGATCGATCCGATGGGTTGCGGTTATAGGGAAAATGTGCCGTCTTCTCCCCGGCAGACGAAGAATGCATCGATCGGCGAGGGAAAAGGGTGCGATTGGAGCAGTACTTTAATATATTATCAATTTTATATTCGTGAGAACCGGACGGCAACTGCATTACGGTGCTACCTCCACCACATGCCTTCCCCACAGCATCTCATCTGCATCTTCACTGGACCGAGAAGGCGAAGGCATCGGCAATCTAGAGTGTTGCGGTCGAGAAGAAGGAGGCCGATAAAATGAGTTATTATTGATCTTGCGCTCTTTCCCGGGCGAAAATTTACCAGAACTGAACGACGCGAAGACACAGACTGCTGGGGCTGCTATTTATGGCAGAGGGCGATCGATTGCGGTTTGATTTTCCCGCCCATCGTCGCACCAAAAGACACCCTCGAGAGAACAGCACAAAAACGACACCTGTGGGTGGAATGGGAGGACGCTCCAGTAGTCAGAGCAGCAGTGGGGCAGTCGCAACTTATTTCGGTCGATTGTATACGACTATTTGTGTCGCCTTTCGGAACGATGGGTAAGGAAGAAAAGCCTTGGACTTTAGAGCAAAGCACATTGGGAATTGAGGTGTAATAAAGTGATGTAACGGGTTTCCTGTTTGCTTCTTGCAATTCTTCGAGTTCCAGAAATGGCAGATTTGAACTAAGGATGGCTACAAAAAATTGCAAGAAAACAATAACATTAGACAAACAAATACATTAACGAACAAAATTATGTCAATTTAAAACGAAAATAACCTTAAATAAACGAAAATCCTAGCATAGCAGTGGAAAAGAGTGTCACAAAACGCCAACAACTGCTTACTTGTTTGCTTTTAGCTTCGTCCCATCCAGAAGTAACAGATCGACACTACTCGTGACCAGCTCCGGCCGGTGGTCTACCGTTCGCTTCACGTAGATCTGTCCGTTTACCGTGAACACGCTCTTGATCTTTCCATCG
The DNA here is from genome assembly GCA_000349105.1 of Anopheles epiroticus. Lineage (NCBI taxonomy): Eukaryota > Metazoa > Arthropoda > Insecta > Diptera > Culicidae > Anopheles > Anopheles epiroticus. Next base: position 695,293 of record KB671532.1, on the reverse strand, counting down.
CGTTTCAGTCGCATCGCCTCCGCCTTCAAACTAACATTCCCGCGGGTCAGATTTTCACTCACAAACACCCGCCCATCCGGCCCATCATAGCCCAGATCCCGCAGCGCCAGTCCCGTACCCGCCCGGCCACCTTCCTGATATCGCCGATAGAACTCATTGCGCGCATTACGAAACACAAACTGCACGTGCACGGCCGGTGGCTGTACGGCCGCATCGGTCCGCAGCTTGCTTCCCCCTCGTGTCCTTGCAAGATTGTCCAGCACGGCGACACTGTACCGCGCTGGTTTGGCATCCGACGCCGACGCTGATCCTAGCTCTAGCCGTCGTATGTGCACGATCGGGATCTCACTTTCCGTGTAGCCGAGTCGGCGGGCGATACGCACGTAGCACTCGCGCAGTCCCTCGCCCTGAACCGTGGCCGGTACGCCAATGAGCAGCAGATCGCCTGCCCGATTCGACCGCTGCCCATAGTCCTGATGGGCGAGGAAGAGACGATTGGTTTGGGTGAGCCGTCGATTGAGCGTCTCGATGCGATCGCCAATTTGATCCCGCAGTCCGTGCACCTCCGTCAGCAGTCGATCAAACTTGTGATCGAGCGTGGTTTCGTCCGCAGGCGCACTGCACCGGTTCCGTTCGTTGCATCGTTCCAGCTCCTGCTGCTCTGTTGCGGCAATAGCGGACATTATGGCGGCGTATCGGTTGTCCGTTTCATCGCCACCGTCCATGGCCGGGCAGGTCTGGTGACGATAGTCGTCCTCATTTATTGTGTTGCTGGAGCTGGCCGTTTGGCCAATTAGAAGGCCTCGCCCGGAGGCTCTTCGTTTGTGTGCGAAGGACATTGTGGGTGAGCTTCACTTCTGGTCACTTATCACATGTGAGTCAGTCTATATTCATTGCACTGCGTGCTCGTTTGGCACATCAATAAATAAACTACACTAAGAAATTAATCGATGCCCTTTATAGATGTTCTCATGCAACTAAAATCCCTTTTCTTTCAATCAGTACAAAATCAATCTTGTGACCTAACGAGTAGGATGAACTTGAAACCAAAATAATAAAAAAAAGGAAAAGCTGTGGGCTTACAGGTGTAAATATACGCTCCGATACAACCCAATCCTGGGTGGGAGGAGGTGCGTGGGTGCAGTGGGAAAACATGAAGGCAAAAAGATTTGCCGTCTAAAAATGCCCTTTTCGACAACCCACCTCTCTTGCACTGACTACAAAAAGAGCCAACATTTGCTCTCCCTTTCAGCACTTGGTGGCCGAGCTTGATAGTATCATCGGTGGCTTGCGGGCTAATTCCCCATGTGTGTAACCCAATACGCCCAAGAGCGCGCCATACTACCCATCCTCCTCTGGCACATCGACCTTTGGTACCCGATGAAAGACACCACATGAAACCACCAAAAAGAGTTACTTTATTTCGGGTGGGAGAGTTGAAACAAAACCGTGGCGGCTCTCTAGCCTCCAAAGAAAATTGTCTACACCCTGGTGGAGCACCCTCGTAAGGGGATGCCGTTTTGTGCGCCGGTCGTGTGGTTTCAATATGTTTGTGATGTGGGAAAATGGGTACCAAAACACACACATACGCATTTCCATGTCCAAGCAGCAGTCCACACATCCTTTTGCGAGCGAGGGTTTCCTCACGTAAACATGTTTGGGCGTTTGTGACGTACAGGGAGTGATTTTACTGGAGAGCTTTTCTTTCCCACCGCTTGGGGGGGGGGGGGGTGTTTGGGAAAAAGAGAGTCTGTTCCACACAAAAGAGAGAATTAACACGGGAGTATCTAGTTTTTCTGTCCCCTTGGCCTTTTACTGTTATGTGCAATTATGACACAGCCGGGATAAATGGGGAAAACAACCTGCAAACACAATCCTTCTACTCGGCAATCTTTCTATCTGAAGCAGAGTCTAAACAGTTGGTACAATATGAGTCATACAAGTAAAAGATAATGTAAAATGTCAACCGCGAATTTATTAATACTAATAATAATAATTAATACTACTAAATTTTACAAAAAATGTTCAGATTTCTATCAACCATTTCAAACACTGTTAATTATTTTTATCAAAAAATGAATATCATTTATAGAGGCAATCCCTTCACTTCTTTGGCACACTCTTGATTCTACAACGCCTCAAAAGCTTTGAGAGAAGGGCTCAAGTAAAATTCCTTCATTCCATTTTAAACGCGCACACCAAGGAGCAGCAGTCCGTACAAGGATCCAAGACCATGGGTGAACAGTCGGAAAATTATCGATTATGCTCCGAAAATTCGTCGTCTCCTTACGTAGGAAACTGGTGCTGCTGGTACTCGCTTTCCTCCCCCTCCCTTTCCCTGTTAGGATTCAACCACCTTCGTTTTTCCTTTTTTGATTTATCACATTTTGGAGAAAGTGGTTTCCCTCTCTTACGCTCGGGCATCGCCGTTTTCCCGCTCTCCCTCTGTTGTCAAAAGTATTCTCTCGCTCGCTGGTTTAGCCATTAGGCATGTGTGGCCCCATAGCGAGAGAAGCGGTGAGAAATGAGAGAACTTGGGAAAGAAACATAGCACCACATTGTTTTTACATGGCGAATTTCCACAAAAAATAGTTCAATAATACACTTGATTTCCCAGAAATTGTCCAAACAAGGATTCAGTCAGTTGATTGTTGTCGTTTCAACTAGGACCTAACAAAAGTTGATTTAGTTTTCGAGCAACAAAGCGAGTCGGTCTGCGCCGCCTAATGGTATTGTAAATAAACACACGAAAAATATCCTGCTACGTGCAATGAGCATGTGAAACGAAATTTTGGAATAATTCTCTAGCACTATCGCACTTATCGCCCATTCCATACGCTTTTACTTGTTCATAAGTATAATTCACCCATCCACAATACACTAACACACTTCATGCGCCATTCGCAAGGCACCGTGGTCGAATGAATCCTCTTCTATATACAAACTAAATGCACATATAGCTGCATTCTTCTCGTATGCAACCATTTTCACACCCGTAATATGACGCTACTGTACCATTAGTCCAAAATAATAGTGTATCACCAGTGCATTCAACATTTCTTTACTAAATTCTCACTATTGTAGATGCATTAAACTTCAACGCAAAGCGATAATTCGTCTTTCGTACCTATCTGTGCACAGTTTTACACCCGCACGACCAGAATTGGAAAAACACATTGAGCGGTACCGAGAACCCGCACGCGCCCTTTTCCCACATTTCCCAGCGCGAGAGTATCCTTGCGCCTGGCCGTGTGTCCAGGCGACAGACGACGGCTGCATGTGTGAGTGCGTATGTATGGGTTTTATTTTCCTTCGACGGGATGGAAACGCAATGTTTTACCGGCAAGTTTTCCGCTTTGGTTGCTTGTGGGGGGAGTCGGTCTCCAGCAGGAGCAGTTTGCAATCGCAATTTGGCTCTCTCAATCACCCTGTATCTCTCTCTCACGAAAAAGGACACTTTTCCACCACATGTCCTTGCAGAGAGAGAGAGAAAGTTAGGGAAAATTCAACCGAGAGACTCCAAGTTTCGATTTTACGAGAGCAAAGCGGGAAACACATGAGAGGAGCATTTTTCCATGCGCTCTCTTGAAGCAAACAAACCACCTTTCCTTTACCATCTTATGTTGGAGTCCCAATGTTCATAGCAACAGAGCGCGCGCGCTTCGAGTATGGACGGAGGGCGGCATTAGTGTTAGTAGTGTTCGCTACCGAACGGAAACTACGCCATCTGAATTATATGAAAATCAACAGAGACCGGAAACATGGGAAATTTGGAAAACTTAAAACGTGAATAGCCAGTCAGTTTCACTAGATTTCAATGATATTGAAGAATTGTTGGAAGTCTTCAACTAATTTGTAGCAAAAATAATTTGTATATTTTGTATAGTTTTGATTACTTTGTCAATATAAGAGAATTGAAGCGTGAAAATGAAATATCTGCTAAAAACATTACTCGAGAAGAAATGGCACTACTTACAAAACATTGAGATTAAAACATGTGATAACCATTTGACAACGGGAAAGATCACCAAGAATAAAGAATTTTACAAACCTGGAAAGAAAAGAAAATTCAAAACGTTAGTAACTGTTTCACAGGTGCAGATTAAAGTACAAAAAAAAAGTACATGAAAATTGTCAATAAAACTATAGAAAAACATATTTTTATGATTACTTAAGAAACTATTTTCAACTCCATTTTAATGGATACTCTGCAAAGCACCAAATGTGGCATCAAACTTTTATTATATTTCAGCGAGAGATAAAAGGAACCCCCCCTTTTCGGTAACGAAAATTGCACGGAAATCCCTAAGAAAAAATACGCGCACGAGCCATCAACCATGCAAGTGCAACAAAGAATGCGTTTGTGCTGCAAGGCGTCAAATTGACGTAAGCCGTTGACGTTACGGATGCACTTTATCGATGAATGCGCTTCTGCATTCTTTTGCATTACCGTTCACGCCCTTCCCCACTTCCACCAGAAGCTCCAAAGGTATCCGGGAGATGACTTGGTGGGGTCGTTCCACCGAAAGTTCACATTATTTAAACATAAAAACAGCAACAGAAAGTAGCGAAAGGAAACAAATAAAAAGGTAAATAAAGGTGCACTCTCCACCGCCCCGGCAGCATTAATGACGAAGTGCATGTATGTGTGTGCCCCAGTAGTATGAAACAAATGCGATAAAATGCACTGCCACCCAACGAATGGGGAGGGGTAGCTGAAGAATAGAAACTGGAAACCTCTATCTTTCCCGCAGGGTCTTTTTTCGCTGCACATATATATTTTTATTTATATTTATTCGTGGCTCTTGTCTGCCGTGGAATTCCATCCTCCGGTAAACGGGATGCACACACACACGCGAGCACAGCATTCCATCGGGAAGGTGAAGGTGCTGGACCAAAACCAGAGTAATAGTAGGTCCAGTGAACCGTTCCGTTGTGAGTTAGTTTGGCGGTTCCAACCTTAGTTCCACCAGCGACAATGACAGGGATGATGCCGTGCTGTTGCTTTTTTTTTCATTCTTCTCATTCCTGTTTCCGTTGCTCCGGGAAGCGATTGCTGTATGTGTGTTATTTTCTATAGTTGCATCACTATCACACCCGTAAGTCTGATTCCTAGGTAGCGGTCTAAATCCAAAAAGCCGTGCTGCATCACATTTGCTAGCCAGGGCACTGAGGGGAAAGAAAGGATAGAAAACCACACACAGGGAGAGAGACAGACACACTCACATCTTTAATCTAAACTATGCATTTCCTGCTTGGAAAGCTTCCTCTATTAAACTGTGGTGCAACGTTTTTCGTTTGGTTTTGTCATCTTCCGCTTTTACGCGAGCGAATGCAGAGAGAGGGTGGTTTAGATTTCCTCCGCTGCTCTTTTCTCGCTACTCATTTTCAATATTTTTTTTGTGCATTTTTAGCGATGAACAGTGATGCATTGTTAAGAGGCGAATGATAGTCTGAAGGCCAAAGCCTCTTTAAGAATCAATAAAAAAAGTGATGCATTGTTTTAAACCTGCATGCAGAAAAGCCAAACCCCAAAGACAAGGGCAACAACGGCATGACGACTAGTACACGTCCAATAAGCATCAGTCCTGTGTAGATGTCTAATTCCGTTTTCCTCCATATCGTCGTACTTCCACACCTTTCTCGCTTTCCTTTCTCGTTTCTTTCCCCCTCACTGTCTCTCGCTTGCATTGAAAACTGTGGAACAGGTTGAAGGGTTTGTCACAGATGAAACAACTACACTACCACACATCATCCACACATCCCGACAGAAGCCGGAGGCAGGCCTCGGAAAGTTGTTTTCTCGCATACCGTGTCTGTCCTTCCATATACCTGGGCCTGCATTAAGCAGCAAAGCCCACAACAAATGGACATAGAGCCAAGGAGGTTGAAAAGAATCGAAATAGGAATGCATTCCTCCGTCGGAGGAGAAGTGGGTGCATCGCACCGATTCTGTGTGCGGCGTCGTGACAGTTCGGGGGCGGCGGTGCATGATCGCAACGGGCAAGATCGTGCTCTTCCAGGAAGGAAGATGGTCCCCGCTGCCTGCATAGCAACAGTTCCTCGGTTGACTCCAGAGTGGAATTTGGCGTTATAAGGGGTTTTATAAGCTGTTGTTGTAATGCTTCGAAGTTTGTCGCAGTGAAGGAAAGCCAGTGAAAAAAGTGCATCCAAGTGTTCACGCTAAAATTTGTGCTCTTCCATCTATGACGCAGACAAAAGTGTTTTATTTTGTTGTGATTATCTGACGGAAAATTATCGGATAATTATCTGACGGAAGTCTTATAGTTCCTACAGCAATTGTGAATGAAGAGTATTTGTACAAGAAAATGCTTATTTTTCATTAGTTCCTGTCACATTTGTGAGAAGAAAAGCGAAAACTATTCAACGCAGAATGTGATACTGGATTTATAACATTTTGTAATGCGTTTAGTCTCCGTCAAAATGTAGCAGAGATTAGTAAAAACTCATTTTTTATTCGGTAGTAACGGCCGGGCCCGTATTGCTTAGTAAAAACTAATTTCAAACTATCAAATGTTCACCACCGCAGCGTTCAATCATTTAATTTGAATAGTATTTGTTCTAATTGTCTATTTTTTTATTTCATTCATCAAACTTGTACCATTCATTAATATTAAAAAGAGGACCAAAAACTTGTCTTCTTTCATTCACACTCTATTTTTAAATTTCTAGAAAAATGCTTCAGTTTTTTTCAGTTTCAGAGCTCACCTTTTGAGCTCTAAGTGATTCAAAATTAAATGGTTTCGTTTCAGAACCCCTGATTAACAAAAGGCTATGAACGCAATCGTTTTTTCCTCGCCAAACAACGCATTATTTCAATGCCAAAGTTTTTTGTACTTTAGCCAAACCATATATTTTAGTTTCAATAAAGTGTTTCTATGGAAATTAAAATGTTCTATTTTAAATTTTCTCCAGTTCGCTACCGTTATACGCCAAACATATGCAATCAACAGAAGACCACTGCCATACCACCACTGTAAGCACTGCAGCAAAGGACAACGCCCGGACAATCAGTTCCCGCGCGTGCTGTTCGTGCCATAAGTTTGAATTTTTCAGGTTTTCCACAATCCCTACACCTGCACCCGTAAAACGCCCGCGTAACGAGAATGTCTTGCGAACACCCACCGCTAGGTGTAGTAAGAATCCGGTGGAGCTGCCGAAGGACATGCGCGTAAAATCTTGCCCACCTGCCCACCTGCTCGAACGCGCTAGCAGCAAAAGGGCCAGCGCAGATGACATCGAGGGAGCGTCATCTGTCCAGGAACAGATCTCGGTGCAAAGGAATATCCAGGATCGGAAGAAGCAGTCCTGGAGGACTTCAATCTGTACGTCAAATATTTGTCCTTTTCAAAAATCGCTTTTTTGTCAGGGGTTGTTTTTATTTAGCCACTGTTTCAATTGCCTCCCAAGGCTGCCGCCCATTTTCGTGGACGGGCCAAACCACAAACGGCCATCGTGGAGGAGCGCAGGGATCGCGTGCGTGCCCACAGATTTCAATAAAAATGGAGTTTTAATTCGCCAAAGCAGCTTATCAAGCGTGGCCCATACGGTCGACTCGTGGGGCGGTGGTTGTCGTCGTCCGAAATGGCGTCGTTAAAATCCTAACCGCGACAAGATTAACGGACGAGGTCGTACACCATCGACTGGGCGGGTAAAGGGGAGGGAGAGATGGTCCAAAAGGGTGAGGGTGAAGAGGGTGAAGAGGGTGGAGAGGGTAAAGAGGGTGGAGAGGGCGCCTTAGAGAGAAGAAAATCCGCAACACAGTTTTGCAAGCTCAGCCTCTCAGGTCGGTTCTGCTCGAGCCCAAGGTTCGTCACTGGTCCCGGCCCCTCGCGTGTACGCACTTTCTCGCATCGCTTCGGAGCGAGAGAACGAGAGTCAAGCCCGAAGAGATGTCAAGACACCGTCGCCCGGCATTTGTCTCTCGGTAGTCTTCCCGATGAGGGAGTTCATCTTTTTTTTTTTTTGGTTTGGTTCCTCATTTCTCAACCGCGGGAGATGCTCTTGGTCGCGATATGGTTGGTCTCTTCCCCGGCCTCTCTCAGTCCGCGAATCCAAACAACTTTTTATCAATGTCACTGCTATGGTACTACTTGTGAGTTCCTTGCACCCAACATTTCTGCTGACTCGACTACTACATTCACAGCAGCATACAGACGTAGGGCAGCAGAGCATCGTAGAGTACCGAGACGACGGCACATTATGACTAAAACAGATCGATACACTACAAGAGCGCGTGTAGTACGCAGAATGGTGCCGGCCGTCGTTTCTCAAAAAGCGAGGCACGGAAAGGCACGACAGGCAGGGAACGGCATGGGTACACAGTTTTAATGTGCTGGCGGATGATGCGATAAGGCCCGCGTGTAGACCATTCAATTGCCGCCTCAAATCTTGGTCGAACAATCTCCGGTAGTAGCGCATCGGATTGAATTCTTGGTGCAGAAGTGGAGCTCTTCATTCAGGAGATCTTGCAGCTTAAAAAAGGAGTCAAACCTCTTCCCATACTCAATCCTTATTTGCATGTCTACGAGACATTCTTACAGAGTTGATTCATTTTTTCAGGAATAATCGATCAATTTTTGAAACATGCTTGCACACACTTTCGTGAGAAGATTTCCTGTCGCCTGTTGTTCTATCTCTCTCTCACACATTCAAAAGCATCGAAAATTCCATCACATGATGATGAATGCGTCTCCTCCATCACATGCTGCCCGCACACATGCCGTGTTCCAGTTGGTTTTATCGTTAAGCGGTGACGCTAGTGGTAGTTTTTGGGCATATTTCTCTCAAAAAAAAAACAAAAACAGTAAATATTCTACCACACCATAGGCTGACGAAAAAATTGTTACCATCGATAGCATTCCCCCTCGTGTGTGGGGGAAGGTTTGGGGTGTGCGAAAAAAGAGACCAGAGAGAGCAGCAGCAACAACCCCTAATTTTTGCGTGAGAGTCATCTGACTCCTCTCCAATCGAGAAAAATGGCATAGGCACTCAGGTACGCACAAAAACCAGAGGAATTGGGCAGCCCCAAAAATTCGCAATACGATCATAATGATACCCTCCCCCTTGCTCATTCCCTCTTCAGACATTGCTAAATTTGGCTCTCTTTCTGTTACGGTTGGGAGCGAGTTACTCAGATGGGGGGTAGGTAAGCGCGCATCATCCCGAACGAGCGAGCAGAGACCGATACGCAAAAACAAAATGAAAGTTCAGCGTGCGAGATGTGGGGGTAAGGGAACTCACCACGCATTTTGCGCTGGGGAAAAACGTGTTATCAACCCCCCGCGAAAACCCACCCTTCCGTTGATGTCTTCCACGAAACAGAACCCACGCACACACCACGCGGTCACTCATTGGGGCGGTGTTCGCAAATAATTTCAACAAATGTCGACCTGTGCATGGGTGTGTGTGTGTGTGTATGTGCGTTTGCGTAGGCAGGATGGTACCGGGATTTGCCATTTCTTTCACCCGCCCGCCCATTGATAGGCAAGATAGTGAGAGACGCCTAACGAAACCCACAAAAGAACCGGCGAGATGATTTCGCGGGAGCACGCGAATTCCACGAATATGGGGCCGTGTGCGAGAGTGTGTGCCTGTTTTTCTCTTTTGGTGTGTAGAGATTTCGCGAACGCCACAACACGCCACACACCACGCGCCGTGAGACGAACCCCACGCACACACACACACACACGCGTGAACGCAGCCCCAAAGGGGCGACGACGACGACGACGACGACAACAGGCAAATGGCGCAAGCGTTGACGACGGAAAAAACAAAATGGGAGCCGCGGGTCCGCCATCGTGGAATGAGAGGGAGAGCTTGCTGCCGCTGCTGCTGGCGGTGGTGGAGAGCTTTTTTGCTTCGCTTTCGGGGCCACAGTTTTCAAGGCTACTGGGCAAGGATCGTTCAATTAGGGGACTTTTGCGACCGCCGGCAGAGCTTCAACTGTTGAACATAATTTGATAATTATGGCCATGACAAGGTGCCAAAAATTTGGTGCAAAACGGTGCACAAATTGTTCAAAATTTTAATTTTTATCTAATTTAACATTTTGTTAAGGATGAGATTGACACGATCAATTGAAAATTTTGCTGATTTAAATGTATATTTCATAAGAAAAAATATCAAATTTAACCAAAAAATTAAAAGTCTTCAAAAAACCCAAACAAGAAAATAGTGAAGTTTTTTCAAGCAATTCCCAACAAAACGACAGAAACTAATGAAAATGCATGCGAGGAATACAAAAGCATAAGCTCGAATTCCTACCTTTACTCGCACTAACCATCAGTGTAAACTTTCAAACAGCAAGACAACACGACAGAACAATCTTAAGACACACTCACACCGGTTTAGCTCCGAACCCCATCTTATCAAAGTTAACGGACAACTGGATTGCAATAAACTTTGACAAAAAAAAA
>KB671532.1:641343-682899 GCA_000349105.1 Anopheles epiroticus | reverse complement strand
GCGAGAGTGTGTGCCTGTTTTTCTCTTTTGGTGTGTAGAGATTTCGCGAACGCCACAACACGCCACACACCACGCGCCGTGAGACGAACCCCACGCACACACACACACACACGCGTGAACGCAGCCCCAAAGGGGCGACGACGACGACGACGACGACAACAGGCAAATGGCGCAAGCGTTGACGACGGAAAAAACAAAATGGGAGCCGCGGGTCCGCCATCGTGGAATGAGAGGGAGAGCTTGCTGCCGCTGCTGCTGGCGGTGGTGGAGAGCTTTTTTGCTTCGCTTTCGGGGCCACAGTTTTCAAGGCTACTGGGCAAGGATCGTTCAATTAGGGGACTTTTGCGAACGCCGGCAGAGCTTCAACTGTTGAACATAATTTGATAATTATGGCCATGACAAGGTGCCAAAAATTTGGTGCAAAACGGTGCACAAATTGTTCAAAATTTTAATTTTTATCTAATTTAACATTTTGTTAAGGATGAGATTGACACGATCAATTAAGAATTTTGCAGATTTAAATGTATATTTCATAAGAAAAAATATTAAATTTAACCAAAAAATTAAAAGTCTTCAAAAAACCCAAACAAGAAAATAGTGAAGTTTTTTCAAGCAATTCCCAACAAAACGACAGAAACTAATGAAAATGCATGCGAGGAATACAAAAGCATAAGCTCGAATTCCTACCTTTACTCGCACTAACCATCAGTGTAAACTTTCAAACAGCAAGACAACACGACAGAACAATCTTAAGACACACTCACACCGGTTTAGCTCCGAACCCCATCTTATCAAAGTTAACGGACAACTGGATTGCAATAAACTTTGACAAAAAAAAAAACAAAAACAGGAACTTCAATCCGTACAAAATAAAGAAATGTGATCAACCCCCGCGGAGGAGGGGAAACGGTGAGAGTACATCCGTTTTCTACAGCCAGCAGCTAAGTTAAGAGTCAGTTTTAGCTGGTATCTGACATCTGACGTTATCAGGAAAACGATTACGGGAGGATGCTACTGCCACCCCACCCGCAACTTGCACACTCGCATGAAAAATTCTACGGAAATTCCTCCGTTTAAGGATTGCGAGAAGTAAATGGTACGACGGCGATGCTATAGTAAACTCGCAAGCATCCAGTGCCCTCGCTCGCACGGGAAAGAAAGTGGAAAACGGTTGACATGCGAGAAAATGGGAAACTTTCACATATTTCTGGAATTTTATTCATTTTATTCGTCTGTTGGAGTTTACAGAATATAGCACTAGCACTATCAGCAAGCGTTTAAAATGATGGTAACTCTACAAAGTCAAAATAGAAAGTGTCATTCGAAGCCCATCATAGTTATCGTGATTCTTGTAGTTTCTTTTAGTTTGTGCTAGTGGAAAACGAATGATTAAAGGGATAAGCATTCTAAAATTTGTTCATTTTGTACAAGTTTTTCTAACCAGAGCGTTTTAAATCATTTTGAAATATTTATGATGCTCCATTCAACTGTGGTTATTTTTCATCTTTTCTTTGGTATTTAAGTATGTTTGTTTTTACTCGAAAACTTTTAATTATTCTCTATGTTTACTGCTAGATCTGTACAAGATCAATTGCAGGTTCATCAAGGCTTTTGATTAGTGGACGAAAGTCAAGAAAGTTGGATCACGTTGGCCCAAATTTCAGGATATAAGAAAGCAATCTAAAATCGAATAATTTTCATAAAGCCAAGCGTGATTTTTACGTAAAACCATGAGAAATAATTAAAGTTTAATAATGCTAGAATTTTCACAGATGCTGTTTATAAACAATGAAGCTTGAAAAATGAAAAGCTATTGCGTGAAAATTACAATAATAGACTAAGCTTTATAACCTTTCACGAGGTACATTAAAAAATCAAATTTGCTAGGTGCAGAATAGTTGCTAATTCTTCGCAGTTTCTGCAGTAGATAATTCACTTCGTGATTTCAGGGTGTCCAGCTTCGTCTAAACGTTAGTTTACTTTCCTGCATTTGACTGTTTTGAGTGGTATTATTACTTGTAAGCGCAGCCAAATACTACGCCTTTCAAACTATGTCATTCACATAACTTAAAAACAATAATGACGTGATATAATAAGAATTACTGCGTAAATCTTTGTATAAAAAGTAATTATTTTGATTTGCATTTATTTAGGTTAAGCATGTTTAACTAAGCAATGAAAATAATTTTCTTCCTTTCTTCGAAGAAAAAAGTAAGACAAACACACAACTGAATTGTCATTTTGAATTTGTTTGATCACAGCTCAGTGCAATGTGATTGCAATGTGAATCACAGTTCTTTTAATAGAATCCTGGATGTACTTTCCGATCTGTAACGATCGACGTTTAAAAGCTACCAACCGATCGTTAGTAAAATCAAAGCAGCATTTTATCTCACAAAAGCGTAACGAGGGATAGTATGTACCATTACATTTTACGATTTGCTCCCTCCCCCCCCCCGTTAAGTTGCTACCAAAAGTGTTTTTAAAGATTCTCTATACACCCTCCTTCCACATCACGCAGTTTTCCCGTCACGTTGGAAGGAAATTGTGCTATCTAAACATCTTTGCGCACACAGTATACCTCTATGGACCATTCGGGGGTTGTTTTAAGTAGATCCCGGCTTCCGATGCCTTACACGGGGACACAATTTTTCAACAGCACCGTAATAGATTTAAACGCATCAAGACGCAGACCTGGCTAAGATTTAAAACAATCATCACACACATATAGGTGTTGGCACGGCGTCACGCATTTTGTACGTCGCTTGCCTCGCTTTCAATCTTATTACGCACGAATTGCAACCTATTAGACGAAAACACTCGGGGTTCAATAAATGATGGAACCGTGGATGAAACGGAAAAGAAGGTAAATCCTATAGGAGGGGGGGGGGGAGTGTAGACACAGTCAGTCAGTCAGTTTAAGAATAGAAAATGCGACCTGTCAAGACAGACAGCAGTCCTGTGCGTCTGTATTTTCCCTTCCCAAAACTAATGCAATCAATATGCACTTCCCCCTTCGGGTGCAATAGTTGCATTTATCCCGAGCCGTCACCCAAACACGGTTTCGTATTGCGTCTAACGGCACGCGGCAGGGCGAATGACCCCATAGAATGCCGTCTTATAGTAGTCTCAGACCACGGAACAAAAAACTCACTGTGTATGCGTGTCTGGCAATCAGGCTGCGGACCCCTCAGGGATGTTTCGGAAAATTCGAGGGGGATCCTTTAGCTTTCCCGAGTGATCCGGAGACTGCACATCTCCTCCCGGTTGTCTCGTGGTTTTTTTCCCCCTATTTTTAACCATATTTCCCTGCAACAACAAACGCATCCCCCCGGTGCCCATTAGGCACAAGCACCAACGGACGTGAGCATTTCCGATCCCCTTTTCTTTTCCCGTTCTGCTTCCTTTTTTTTCTTGGGTAGAAATGTGCGCGCACCGATGACACTGCAGTCTCGCATGCAGCGGAATGCACACAACACACGCAGTTCCGTTGCGCGCCCAGTCCATGGGGGTGCACGCCGAGCTCAAGAATGGGAGCAAGACATTTTCGGAAAATTTTCTTTCTCCTCGTCGCTCATCACCCAACGGCCCCTCCCCCCACCGGACAGACCCTTAGACGATCGCCGCACAGGGTAGGCGCAAATTCCTTTACCGGGAGGAGAAGAAAAAGGGTCGTCGCCGTCGTCGACACACGCGAAGTTAGTGAACGGAACGGATGTGGAAACGGAAAAGACTGCCGTGCCATGAGCGAACCCCGAAATCGGGAGGGTGATGATGAGTTGAAGCCAGACGTGAAGACAAATGTGTCCCGGGGAAGAAAACGCCCGCGAGCAGGGGGAAACTCGCGCACATCCGTCTTGCGCTGTGCGCGATGGAAAATGTGGAAAAGGGACAAGCCGGCTAGCGGCTTGGGAGTCGCGCGTGGGACGACAATGGACACGGCCGTAAGACCCCTCCCGATTTCGGAACGAACACGATCCTTCTCCTATGCTCCAGCCAGCACAGCACATTCGGGGACGGCACATTTTTCCCGCTGTTTATCGGTGCAAGACTTTTCCGGAACGCGTAACAACGGCGAGCAACGCAATTTCCCTTCCAGCCAGCACACCGCGTGACGGAGATCAAACGCATTGTGTCTTGGGTTTCGGTTGCGCGAAGCTTAAAATAGGACCACGCGGTAACGTAGGAGGAGGGGCGCGCGGCGCACCACAACAACACAACAGCTGCAGCGGCAGCATCGTTAAATGCATTTGGCTTATACTACCTTGCCTCAACGTTTTCGTCGTGCCCATTTATCAGCCCGCCGACTCCCGCGAGATGGAAAAGAACGGAAACATAATATCCCGAAGACGACGACGACTGCTTGATCATTACCGTTTCGGCTATCTGTTAACGCCTCGCGGGTGATACGTTTGTGTTTTACTTGCTCTTCGATGTTTCGCTGCGGGCAGGATAAAAAATCTTTTACTGGTATTTAATAAAGGATCAATAATTTATGGAAATTGCATTCATCAATATCCAGATCTTTAATTTATTTTGCAACTGCCACAATCCTTCAAATTAAAAGGATAATATTGTTAAAATCGCGATACCAGTTCATGTTCTAAAGCGCACTTTAAAATACAGTCTACCAACGTCATCAAGCTGAAGTCTTCCTTCAGTCATCAAAAGTAGACTATCTACTAAATAAAAGTGCCGATCTACTAAATAAAAGTGCCGAAGTGCCGAGGAGCAGATTTTCTACCTGGTATAACATTAAGTTAGCAAATTTGTGCGTTAACCCATTTATGAAAAACATTTCGGCGCATAAGCCGATACACTGCGGTGATGTAATTACTATATTTACCCAATTATGAGTCTTTTGTTTTGTCTTTGAAGCATTTGGCTTAACAAAGAGCAGATTTTTTATATGATTATCGCTAGTTTTCAGTTAAGAGTTGATCCTTCACTCATTTTAGTCTAGAATAAATGAGTTGCCTCGCAAAGTGCAAAAACGAACACGATTGTGAGCTTTGCAAAATATTTTTATTTTCATTAAATATACATGGGGTTATTATTCCCATTGCAATTGTTAAGCAATACGGCATTGGCCGTTATTATCGAATGAAACATTGTTAAAACTGTTCATTTATTATTAAAACGAACGGGTGATCTAGACTAGAGAGTTTAGAAATAATGAATAGTTGAGTATAGGCTTTGCATTAATTTTGATAAGTGAAAGATTAATATGACTTTTTACGCAGTTATTCGATCATAATTTATATTGTTCAATCAAACAAGTTGTAGCTCTTTCAGGTCGACGTGGTTCGAATCTCATTCCGACTGCCTCCACAAACCAAGTACGAACTATCCTACTCAGACCGTGGTCGACCATGTTTGTGGCGTCAATTACACAAAATAAAGATAATAATTGCATTATCTTAATGATTCTTTGCTTCTCCCAAAAGTAATCAATCGAATGTAGAAATGAACAACAGACAAAGCAGTCTTAGAAATCAAATATTTGTGATGAATTGAATGTATGGCTACTTTCGGTAAGTTCAACTAGAGCTTTCAACATACTAGCACCAAAGACTTTTCGTGATTGTACTTAGGTATCCTTTCTACACATGTGCGTTCTACGTAGAAAAGATGATCATACAAAATTCCGGAATTTTGCAACAAAAATATGGCAAAATAGTTCATTACAGTGATCGTACTGCCTTTTTAAACAATCATATTATATAAACGGTTAACCAATTTATCTAATATAGTGAAATATTCAATCTCAAAGGAGGAACGAAACCTTCTCCATGTATTCTATTCCGTGCAGCGCACGTCCACATTAGCCAAAGACCATCAAGCACAACATCGTACGACAGTAATCACGCACCATTCTTCTGCTTCCGTGCCCGGCCAAAGATCGTCTTCTAAACCTTCATCCAAACCCTACCCCTTGCCACCAAAGAAAGACGAGGAAGGATAGGGGAAGGGGGAGGGCGATAACAAGATGGCTGAATTCAATTTAATTCACGATCAACCTTGACGGACACATCCCTTCGGGGTGGGGGGGGGGAGGTGTGACAGGCCACCGAATTCGGACCGAGCAAATTGCGCATTTAGTCTGTGGCACACTCGCCAGCAACGCACGGTGCGATTTTCGCACGATCCACACACAAACACGCGCATATATTTGACCATGCTCCCCCATCTTGGGACGCGATGTCGCACGTCGCGTCACGTACATACCCCCCAAACCCTCGCCAAAAACCCTTCAACCCCCTTTTCGGATGGGGAGCAAGTGAGCGCAAGAGCCACCACGGCGTGTGAGCGCGCGCACACTATCGCGTGAGTGCTTCGCGTCCGATAAGGGTAAGAACCCCAACCCTGTGCGTGTGTGTGTGTGTGTGTGGGGGGGAGGTAATAAGACCAGATAAAAACAAGAAGAAAGTGCGTCTCTTTCACTCCTGAGTTACCATCAACCCCTCTTCAACTGAATGGGGATGATGAAAATTACGATGACGATGATGATGATGGTGACGATGCTGGCGACAGCGATTACAATGTTGTGGGGATGCTCTCAGTTATTGTGTGGTCGAAAAATCGAGAGTGAGTGACTCAAGAACGAACACAAAAAAACAGTACACCAATAGAGGTGGATACCAATTCAGTTGGAGTTACTTCATAGCACGAGAGATACAATAAGAATTGAGCGAGAACCTACTTTTTGGACACCGTAATCAAGCTAGAAATGATGGGGAAAGAAAACATTTAAAGATTATATGATTCTTGAAGAAATGTTCCCAACTTGTCACTATTTCTTCACATTTCTGATAAAGTATAATTTCAACCATTTTCTAACGGAGTCACCACACCATTCGAAAGTACAAGAAGCGAGCGGTGAGTGTCCAGCCGCGTGAGCAAGTCTGAGCCGTGTGTCTTACCTCCCCAAAAACCAACCGCCCGCCACTAGGTTTGCTCCCTTCTCCGCCACACGAAGTACACCCCTACAAAGCAACGGATGTCAAGATGTTGGTGGAAACACCGGGGAAGGAGAGCAAACACGGCTCTACGCGGTATACGGTTGGTCACACAAACCGGAGAGAGAGAGAGATACTTCTTACCACGACAACGCCGTACGTCGCACGAGACATGAGCATCGCCATCGATGAAGAGCGGGCCCAGAATGAAGCGTTCAAATGAGTTGAATACAAGGTTACTGGTCTACTACGCAGCATCTAATTTTCCAAAAACCTCCTTTTGAAACTCGGGTTGCCACAGGCAACTTCCACCCCTATACCATATGTATCCCGGAATCAACGAATTCGCTCCACAGCTTTGACCTTGCTCCATTAAGCCCAAGCAAGCTTAAAGGTTGATATACTAGTGAGGAAATAAATTCTACATTTTTGCAAGTTTATGGGAAGGCTAACAGGTTATTGGATACATTCTTTGAGCTTTGCTAATACTGGTTTGTGGTTGAGGAAGTGCACACAGTAGTGTTAGCAAATTCCTATCCAAACTGTTGACCAGATTCCTTACAATTTTTATGGAAATATCCGATTCATTCAATAACGATGGCATCGCTCCAAAAAAAACAGTTGCAGCAGGCCTGTTTTAGAACAGAACAGCGGATTTGAAATTGGCGCCAATCCCGGAGGAAACGCAGCACACTCACCGTGCCACCAACAACCCCTCCCCCACCCCCAATATGTGCCACCTCCTCATCCGCCCTGGAATTAACTGGGTGGCGCTGAAGAATGAAACGCATACACCCTAGAAACCGGAACAAACGGTTCGACAACTCACGCACACCACCGAAACACACCCGGGGGGGGCCGCATGAGAGGGAGTTGTGTTTAACGTGAAATGAAATCGAAAGCGACTTCCCTCCACAACAAACCCCCTCCCCCCCTCCCTTCACATCCACGAACTGCCCTTGACGCGCGCGCGCACATGCGCCTCCCGTCGAATGGAGCCTTCGGGTGAGCCACTTTCTGTTCCTGACATTGTTCCTACCTTTCAGCCTTTCAGTTTTTCAGCCAGCCATTCGCCATCCACCACCGCCCGCCCCGGAAGTTTTTTTTTCTCAAAACAGTATCGACTTCAAACACGAGCCCCAATGAACCCTTCGGCCCCAAGAACACGCACGCATCATACAACTACAGTGTTTAAAACATCAAAAGGCGCTGCTGCTGCTGCTTGTCGACACGACGGTAGGCTCTCTGCCACACTGTGTAGTGGCGCAGGCTGTCAGCAGATTGAGCACGAATGGGCGAGAGCGAAAACGGATGGCAAATTTAAGGACACGTTTCCACTTCCATTCATGGTGCCACTGTTTTTCCCTTGTTTTTCACGTTTGTTTGGGGAGAATTTTCACTTTCATTCTGCACGGGGAAGTTCACTTGCGTAAAATTTGAAACGACTCGGCCAGGAATTACATTCAAAATATGTTGCCCTTAACTTTGTTTTATTGGTATTGACATATTGGTGTTGATTTGATGTACACATTATATCAAATTACGGAAAACCCATTGCAAACTATAACCGAGCGAGAACTGCATATTTAAAATCAATATATCCCGGAAAAGTGGATGACTAGCACGAAATGATGCGATATTATTCTTGCCCAGTGACTCACGCGTTCATTCAAGTTATTCGTGCACTAGTGACGCGTGAGTAACAGTTCTGAGAAAAGTTAAAAAAAGTACATATTTCAGAACCACTTTACGGTTGCTTATGACTCAAGCGTAGAGCGGCACCAAGCCGTGTTTTACGGCTTATTAATTATTAAGTAAATAAATCTGATTCAACATCGCATGGTTTCGGCCCAGTCTCTAAATTTAAGGAGAATTTTGTTACAATACCATGAAGGTTGATAACACTGCTTTGAGATTTACCATTTTTGCTATGACGAAAGAAACATATTTCGCACATGATTATAACTCATCGCTTATCGATTTTTTTTAATGTTAGCCAGAACTACAGATTAAATAACTCAATTATCGATCGTCAGATTAAAAAGTAATAAAATTTGAACTGCAAAATTCACCAGATTGATGAGCCTGAAATTTCTCCCAATAAATGCATAGAAATAAGCATTCACAAGATCCAGAGAGTTGTGCCTCGGAAGTTTCGTAGAAAACTGGGCAATCCGAACCACCGTAGTGATGCGAAAACCACACCAACCAGACAGCCAACAATCCCAGACAGCGAGGAATGCAGTCGCTGTAAGGAGCGGGAAGACCCTTTAGGAGAAAGAGATGGCGAAGACGCAGACAGAATCGGCCAGTCGGCCGCTGCACACAGTGTCGCAGACATACCTCAGTGTGTATGCGCCGGATTTACCTGTGCAACCTCCTCTTTGATCTTGCCTTTTTCTGTACAAATGGCTCTGAAACCAGCCCCCATTTCAGGACTACCCACGTTCCAGGAAAAACAGCAACACCTCGCAAAAGCCAAAGGCTCGCCGGGCAGGAAAGATATTTGGCGGGAACGGCCACAGACGCAGCACAACAACAGCCCAAAAAAAAACAAATCAAAGTAAAGCCAACGGTGAATGGAATAAACAAACCCAAAAAAAACTGCATCCGTCCGGTGCAGCAGAGAAGAAGCAACGAAAAATGCATCCAACGTCCTCGTTTGACCACGGCGGGCAACGAGCAGATCGTGTGTGTAACGAAACCGGGGAGAATCAGAAAGCTGAACTACACCGCGGCGGTGGAAAGGGTTGTGAGCGTCTCGGTGAGCCTTACGAGAGTGCATTCTTTTACGACTCTCTTCGGTTGCAATCGATATACCCGGGATGTAGCACCCTGCGGGCCCAAGGTAGAAGAGAGGGCGATTTGGACAACAGCGCGCTGCAAATAAACGGGGTAGAAGCATAATGAAAAGTTGCAAAACGGACCGACAACGATGCAGTCCGCAAGGATCGAGAGAAGGCCCGCAGGCCATCCGCGTGATCGGGTGGAGAAATGTGGCACCGGAGCGGCGCGACGGACGGCGGCTAAAGGAATGAAGAGAAAGCGACATAATAATTTGGTAGACTGCGGTGCATTTGGGAAAACAACAATTGGGCACACGATCGTCGGGCGGGGATTTGTTGGAGAGAATTTGGGAATAAATGAGAAAATATGTAGACGAAAACCGATACAAGGCAGTTTGGGGTTGGGAGGAAATGGATGGTGTACTGTCTCCGGGACGAATTTGAATCTTTCATTTCATGTGATTCGCAACGATCAATCTGTCTACAAAACGCAAGACTTTAAGGCTGTGCTTTGTAACATGAGAGAGGTATTGAGAAAATCAGTTTAAACATGATGCATGCTAATAAAAATTTATATTGATCTTGAGGTCGCTTATTCCCCTTAAATGTACAAAAGATCGTCATCAAGCAAGAATTTTTAGTGTCTTGATGCTAAAAACATTTTTTTATATATCAAGGATGAGAGCACAAAAATAAGATATGAGAAATATTGTTAACGGACAAGTTTGTTTTGTATTCGAAAAGGCATGCGGTTGAAATCCGGCGTCCAAACTAAAGTAAAAAGCCCTACGCTCCACGATCGCCACGCCGAACCGTAAACTGTCCCTGTGTAGGTGCGCAACATGACCACATGCATTTAATTTTCTGTTCAATGAACTGCCACTCTACTACTACGGCGGCGCGTCTCAGACACACTGTATGCAATTCACAGGCAAACCCAAGCAGCAGCAGCAGCAGCAGGTAAGAGAGGCGACGAGGAGTACGATTCCCGAAAGCAACAAAAACAAGTTCCGTCGTGGAATGCAACCGGCGAGGACCTTCTCCTTCTCCCTTCCTCTGCCCTTTTTATGCACTCGCGACGCAGTCGCCGCCCGACGAGCCTCGCGGGAACAGTTTGAGCCGCGCGGAACGTGATTGCACTTTGCTTTTGGGGCACCCGTCGCGTCTCCGGAAGGCCGTCATTGCCAAACTTTGTACGATCGTGGAGACGCCGCCGTCGCGCGCGTTGATATGTGTAGCCCCGTTCTCTCCCGCCCCCTCCCCCCTAGCACTTGCCTCCCGTGTGCCGTGGGGGACGTATAATAAAAGCAAACACATAAGCGCAACAGGACACTGACAGGCCGGCCGGCCGGTGGTGAGGAAAAGATTCCAAAACCCCGGGACAGGAATTGTGTCCGTTGCGCTTGGACTACGTTTTTTCATCATCTTCTTCTTCTTCTTCTTCTTTTGGTGGTGATGATGTTCTCTCGTCTGCGCTTTGTTGTTTTTTTCGCAGTTGGCCACGTCGTGATTACTGACCTTCCTTCCTTCTTCGCGCGTTTTCTCCCACTCTACATACCCGTTGATCAGGGAGCGCTCGCGGATTGTCCAAGTGCATGCGATAGGGATCCGCGTGCGCATTGCAACGCGAGCGAGCGCGCGCACAGACAAAGGCTTGCGTTTTTCTTTTTTTTTTTGTTTTGTTTTGCGCGGGAATTAAATTCTCAAAATTCAAACTTTAACAGGCAATCAGGCAACGGTTTTTTTTTTTGACGGTTGAAGAATTTGATTTGCTCCTCCATGCTGCCGTACCACATTGTATGGATCAAATTTACAGCTTTGGATAGTTCTGAAAATTGCGTTATAACGAATAAGACTCACTTTAATTACATAAAGTACTTTCCTTTATAAAAAGGATGAAGGCAGTAAGCAACTTTGTGAAACAAACAACGAAACCCAAGCTTCTAGCCTGCTATTTTCGATACCCGAGAGAAGCGTCAACAGCGCAACACATTTTGTGCAGCTTAAGCCAATTCTTCCTCTCTACCATCCCACATCGCAAAACACCCAAAACGTCAACGATCTGCGGTGCATCTGGTTGTCCCTTGTGCTGCTGGAGAAAAAAGGAAAAATCTATCGAAAAGAATGAGGCAGAACGCGCACGGAGAGAGGAGTCCATTTCTGTCCGAGCGGAGGAGCAGCTCCACCAGTGAAATGTGCAACCGTCAATATCACGACCGAGTCCATGGCACAACGGAAAACACGATGCCTTGATGCCAACCGTACGTTTTGCTGATGTGCATTGTGCAACAGTGGGCAAAGGAAGGCGCGATGATCGAGAGGTTATCTTTTCCATTTCTCATTCCACGCGCACATCTATACATGCAAGCTTAAAACACAACAGAACTAGAAAACCCATGATGCATCTATCCCTCTGTCTCTCTTGTTCTCTTCGCTTTTCCTCACATTGCGATCATGTATGAGTGTGTGATGACTCCCGACTGCGGTTGAGATTTATGAATGAAAATCCGCGTCATATTTGAACTAATCTTTCATGATCGTATCGTGCGCCCCCACCAGCGCTGCTGCTGGTGGTGGTGACGGCCCAAGCTAATGATGTTTATTACACCCCACCACTCCGTTCCATTCTTAGAGTTCGCTGATGCATTTCGGCAAGCGCGCTGCAAATGCACTAATGCGCGAGCGCGCTTGGTTTGTATGGATCATCGTACAGTCTGCTTCCACGTTGCGACTCGCGATAGAGCAACAAATATGGCGCGGAAGCGTGAAGCAGTGGAGACGCTATTTCCGGTGCCCGTTGGTGGGAGCACCGAGGGGGCATGATGCAGCGGTGAGAAGTCGATGTGATTGACCGACGCTATGTTGATGGGTAATGACGATTTGGGACGACCACGTTGCTGCTACTGCTCCTGCTTCCCCTTCCAACAGAAAACACATTTTTTGGACAAAACGTGCGGCCTCATTTACCAATCCGTTTCTCATATTTTGGGCTTAAGTGGTTTAGGGTTTCCCGACCAGAACAAAAAAAAGGGGTTGTTGCGAATGTGAACCACTTTACGCCATCACGCGTTGCAACATATTTCCTGCTCAATGACCGCTTCAACCGAAAGCGGGAATCCCAATTTGTGCTTCGCTTAAGCAGTGAGCAAACAACAATCGAAAAATCTATCCCGTCGCCGTTGGTTCGATATGCAATCGCGGGTAAGTGCAAAGATATGAACATTCCGAGTGCAATAAAACGTCTGTACGAATGATGCACTTATTTGCACAAGAGTTGAGGTCGGGAAGAACATTTCCGATAAGGGAAATGGTACGAACAATCCGAACTAAGAGCTTCTGCGTTACCCCGAGTAAGAGATATTACGTGATCCAGGCAATATACGATGAAGCTTATTACCAAAACGTTGAGTGTAATAGACCAGTACATACAGGAACAACAATTGGAACTGTCTGAAAATAGTATTCACACAAGAATATGAGAAACAAAGAGCTTTCGTAGCATTAAGAATTCAACAGAGAGATTTCTAATTTATTCTTAACTTTGTGTAATAATTGCTACATGTGCATTATACATTGCATCTCTTCAAAAATAGACCAGGAGCTGTATTTCTTGCAGAAGCATTAATTGGATCCATTGGAATAGTCACATTAAAGTTATTTGGTTCGAAATCTATGCATTAAAGAAGTCAATATCTCTTAACTGGGTTCTAGATTTCATATAATTTTTTTTCCGTAGTGACGGTCAGGTCGTATTATGTAGATTTCATATAATATCTATGAACAAATATACATATTTGAAGAAAAGACAAAGTTATTTCAGAAGACGCCTAGAATAAAAAAAAACTAAGCTGAAGAATTATATAGGAGAAGAATTTTCTTGAGAGGACATATATCTATCCTTTCCAACATATTTCTCTTGATCATTCCCCATAAAACGTATTGGTAGCTTGATTGTGAAAAATAAAAAAAAAAATACGACCACCCCAGGGTGTTACACCCATTCTAAGACTTCCTTCCCTCCGATTACCCCGACGCGATTTACGGCGCGTTACACGGGGCTTCCTGCAGACAGGAAGTGGACGACACAGATTTTCGTAACGATACAAATTGCTCCCCATTGAACCCCTGGTGTTGCGCCACCGCGAAACAACACACACCAAACAAATCGCCATCGTTTTGGGTCGCCTCCAACCGTTACACCGAAATGCAACCTACCGCCACGCCACCACGATGCTTTCTCGCAGCTAGTGTTCGTGTACCGCATCCGCCCGCCACCCGCTTCCTCCCACGCACCTTTTGCGAAGCATATGCGTGTGTGCATGCAAAATCCAATCCACTGTCGCGCCACTAGTGGCTAACGCCTACAGTGCACGGCAGGCGCAGCAGTAGTAGCGCGCACAACGAGCACTTAGCGGATACGGTATATAAAGGCATCGTCGCATCGTAATGCACCGAACGGGAGGAAGGAGGGTGACCGGTAGGACGGATGCGGGGACGGGAGGGACGGAAACCGACCACGCTCTGTGTGTGTCTCGCGAGAAAGTATGAATGAAATTGCTTCATTCATGTGTTGTGTATGGGAGTGTGGTTTGCCTCAGTCGTCGGGAGTTTTGCTCCATTCAAAAAAGGGTTTCTCTACCGCGTCCGCCTACCCTGGATCGTGTGCCGTCCACCACCAACGCTGCTGTTCTGGTGCCCCGTGGCACCACCAGCCGATCAGTGTTGACCTCAATAACGGTAACCACCCCACCGGCAAGGGAGCAGATGGGCGGGGGGAGGGCTGTTCGATGTCGGACGGGGAGACATCCGTAGCGTCAATGCACACACTAGAGCAGTGCAGAGCGAAGCACCAACACCATACAAACACACGCCGCGGCATGTGTAGAGCAGCGAGAGTGCAGCTTGACTAACAATCATATATTACACAAACCCCAACCAGGCAAGGGAGGGGAGGGAGGGGAGGTAGAGTCCAACTGAAGGCGCCCAGAGGTAGGGTGAATATGATTACCGCCTTCCTTCAAGCATAAGTTCTTGCGCGACCGAGTCATTTCGGAGACGGACAAGATTCTTTGCGGGAAAAGGTGGCCACGACCGAGATGGAAGATGGGCATGATTGCAGAAGGGGCCGGGAAAAGTAAACAAGCCCTCTCCAAAATGCAAATAGTCGTAGCGCGTTTTTATTCTCAACATCTCCCCTCGACCTCCACTCCTCATTGAGGAATTCACTGACCGACGAGCGTTGTGTAGGGCGTTGCCGCGCGCACCTATCTTGTCCCAGCAGCAAGCATCCGAGAAGAGAAATAGAAACATTTCGAAAGCACATACCTGCATGTGCACAGCGGTGATAAAGGTGTTGCCAGCTACCCATCACATCGAAAGCCCCCGGCTATATCACGGACTACGGAGCGGCGCCCGATAGCACAGCATAAGGTTCTGTTTCTTTCTGTTTTTTTCTTGAGCAAGTCCCTTCCCTGCTTCCAACATGGATTTCACTTCATAAATTTGATCAACACCGCGGTGTGACCCAACACCCAAGCAGGCGAAAGAAAAACACATCCAACGACAGCAGCAGGAGCACCAGTAGAGACCTTTATCACCTTTTTTCGGTCGACCAGCACACCAAGCGGTCAATGTTTTGAAGCGTTCGGTAAATAATCGCTTCCCGCTTTCTTCGGAATCGAACATATTAGCTACAACGGAAGTTTGATAAGCTGTTTCGGGACTGGGCGCGGGGAGAGAAGAAAAAAATACGAAGAAATCATTTCGTAACGCGGGACCGATTTGCGGTTCCTTGCTTTTGGGACCCACGCGTTGGCATGTGGTGTTGTTTGGGGAGAGGGTGAATTCGAAGAGCAGTTTAATGTTTGATAAACATTTCTCGGATACACCGAAACGGGTGTTAATCACAACTTATCGTTTGAACCAGGTGCTTTCAACATCTGTATTAAGGTGAACCAACATATGCTACAGGCTTAAATTACTCGACTTCATTCATCTTTCAGTATGCATAGTTTGAAAATCGTCATAAATTCTAGGAATTCGTTCGAATCTAAGAATGAAACTTAAGTAATGGAACATTTGCAGTGTACAGTGGGGTTGCCTATCTTCCAGAAGAGCCTTCGGCTACTCGAAATAAAAGTGCTCGGAAACCTTATTCTTCGAGTCTGGGGGACCGTGGCATAGTTTGATGATTTAAACATCAATAGTGTCACACCTACCTGGAGATCCACGGACAGTGGATTAGTGAGGTAAAGACGAAACGTTATCTATATTAGGTACAGCACTGACAGCATTATGGAAGTCGATTTTCGCACAAGGATGCTGATCACCTACAGATCATTCCACCCCTGGGATTGTATCGTACCTATGATGTTTCTGTACTCACTTATACTTCTGAGACATGGACACTATTCATATCAGACGAAAACCTTTTAGTCTCGAAGACAATTGAAATAGTTTGAGAGGACACTTTCGTATGAGAGGACAATGACGGAATTTCTACAATGACGTCACTGCTGTGGAGCGATTTCAACTTGCTGCAAAACTGAGTATAGAACTAGAAGACTCGATTTCTAAAGTCCTCTTAGACCATCCACGAGGACAGAGTTTGGTAGACCAAAGCTGGGCGAGCAACTACGGATTCTTCTGCAATAGCCCAAGATCACAAAACGCCTGATAAGTCAGTAGGCTTCACATGTTATGGAGCACAAAACCTTTATAATACAAGCAACATGATGCGATGTTAGACAAGTGTCACATTTGATAAAAAAATGAATATTACACAAGTATCTTCTCGATATGCTCAAACACCAATTGAGCCCTACCCAATCGAAGTCAATATCCTACCACCAACGTTCAGTAATTCCTTAACAACTTAAACCGATCTTGATCGGATTTTAACATACTGACTACTTTCTTGGCGATTTTCTCTTCAACTTCTTTGCGAACGACATAACTCTTTGCCACCGTGCGCACAAGTCTTCGCACAGCGCGGTTCGTACACCACATGAATCGCATGTAAATTTAGCAAATTAATTCCAATAAAAAGACCAATTCATTCCCGGACGTTTTAATGTCCCGCGCACAGCCAACTGCACTTTTTATTATGCAGCTCTCGGCAGGCTGACCGACCCGACCGGCCCTACAACTGCTGCCCGCTAGAGCGCGGTGGTCACATTCCGATTGAGACGCGAGGAGGATCGTGTTCCTCTAATGGCTGGAGGAGAGGATGTTTAGCATACGCGAGCTCCAGCATATTGGCGCCCCTACAAAAGAAAGGCTTGCAGACAAGGGCACCCTAGAGATGAAGCACGGCTTGGAGCGCGGCGAGTGGTTTCGGTGGCTCTTCCACCGACTTTCTTTCAACACACAGCACGAGCGCCCGCGCGCATCCTTCCTAAAACGGTGGCGCATGTGTGTAAACATATCGGATGATAATGAACAACTACCGATCTCCACACACCTCCGCCCCACCAACGGTCACGATTGGCATGCCGGTACCAAGAGGAAAGCCGCCCGGTCAGCCATCAACACATCGGCAGGCCGCAGGGGGGCCCCCCTTTTCTCTCTGTTTGCGGGGTGAAATGAAATTCCTGCGCATGGTTCAGGCGCACAGTTCTGCACCCAGTACACCTCCCCCCTCCCCACCTATTCCTTCATCCTTCAACATGATGCGAGAGAAAGGAAAGATCGGTTGTTTGTTCATTCAGAATGCAGTGTAGCAATGTGTCGGGGGCACACTTCTTCTGGCACATCACTCACTGAAACGATCGAACAGGATGAGTCGCGTCGCACAGCACGCCAACGACAAAGTGCAACGAAACTAGGTTACACCTTACCGAACAGTATCCGGACCGCAGTCACGAACGTGCCGGCATGCAGCTGTTGCAGCGTGATGGAACACAAAGGTGGAACGACGATCCGTACACCGCGTTGACCGAAGTGAAGTAACTTCCAATGATTTCCTAAGAGTCACGTTAGACAAACTGCATATATCAAAGCTTATGGTTAATAAGCACTAATATTGCTTGGAATCCATGAAACACCATGTACATTTAAGTTCTAAATAAATAGATAAATCATTTCAAAATCTTCCAGCCTGAAGTCTAATGCATCGACAGAAATGTTTGAAATGACTGGCTGCGTGTTTGCGGGGAGCACGTACGCAGCCAGTCATTTAAAGCAACGCAATGACTTAGAGTAGGGCACCATCGCACTTGCGCCTTCTCACTGCCAGACCCTGGCCTGCCAGCCTGCCCGCCTGGTTTTGTCTGTCTGACGACTGTATGACGCTTACGATCACCATCGGAATGTGTGGAATGTGTCGAGCATTTCCTGTTAGGCATGGAAGATGAGAAAGGCGTAAGAAAACACTCTATCCCTCTATCTGCTCCTCGTCGCTTTCCCCCTCGGATCACCCCATCCATCCCCCCTCCCCTCCCCATCTGTACGGCGGTGGTGAAAATAGGGCGCCTTTTTCTAGCCTTTTCTGTTTACTCGATTTTCTTTTTCTCGCTCTCTATTTGGCTGGCCTATGCCCGTGTGGCAGAAGGTCCCGCGTGGAGGTCCGCCCGGGAACCACGCAGACAAGTTCTTTCCCTGTGGGGAGGGTGGAGGGGGGTTGGGGGTTCGCTGGGTGGATAGAGGCGTTAGCAGAGCACTTCTTCTAGCATCTGCCCGCCATGCCACGGTATGCACGAGCGCGCGTGTAACCTGAGTGCACCACCCGCCACGAGCCGGACGGCGTGCCCTGATTCTAGGCCGCACATCATATCTGTGGAAACACACAAGACAACGAAACTCAACTCAAACGCACACACACACGCGTATCCCTCAGCCAGCTTTCACCTTTTGCGCCTTTTTCACGCTCCTTCACATTTTATGGCGCCCTCCTGTACGGTGGCTATTCCATTCACAAATCATCGCGGCACGCGGATGGCGACTGTGAGAGTGAGTGAGCAGGAGGCTAGGTCTAAAAAAACAACAAGGCAAGATGCTGCTACCAAACACACGCACACACACTGGTCGAGGTGGAATATTGTGAATGAAATGTGGCGACTTGCTGCTGCGAAAGAGTACACCACACACAAAAAAAAACCTGCCCCAGGAGACTAGAGTTGCGATCTTGGACGACTTCTAGCAGCCCGAACCCAAGCGCTCGAACACACATTCATGAACGTGGACGACCGTGGGACGTACTTTGGACCCGCAGCCACAAACTACGACTCGGACAGGCAAAACGCACGGACGCACGATGCTCCCTGGAGGCCACTGGAGCTGATAGGAACCTGATAGCCTTTCGGCTATCGCATCACATACACACATCACCGCTGGCTCTAACCTAGGAAGTGGCGGGTCATCTCCGCACCACCACCCATCAAGAATTCCTCCCAAACGCCAGCTGGAAAGACAGGCGCGGGGTGAAAGAAAAGCGCGCGCCTTTTTTTTGTTCTCGACCAAAAGCAAAGGAATGTTCATTCTTCTGCCGTGCGTCAATGCGAGGCGAGTACACTGAGTTGCACTGCAAGATTAGAGTCATATGCGTCATCACATCACACCACAGGGCCCACCACCGACCACACGTCATCAGCATCAAACCTTATTAAACGTGCTCTCTCTCTCTCTTGAAAGGATTGTTCGATTTCAAATTGTACACCTCCTTCCAGTGCTTTGTCGTTAAGCCGTTCCAGGAAAACTGTCTCAACGGAGCATGCCTACCCGGATGCATGCAAAACCGTTGCCAAAGACGTCACAGACACGTCCGTTCGCCAACGGTAAAAGGGAACCAGGGAGCGTCCGAGGCGCCATCTGACTAACACGGGCGTGGGGAGAGAGAATTCCTCAATATCTTGCCTACTCAAAACCGACACAAATAGCGTTTTAAGGCCACACTTTTTAGTACACACTGCGAAACTATTACCCTGGCGTATAGCTGGCTCTGCCGATTCGCGCTCGGGTATGAGTCATCCCGTGCGGAAAACTGATGAGCTGTACCATATTTCCAGGGATAATGAATGAGCTAACCATCAGCGGACGGACAATTGCCACGGATGGACCGCATCGCATAACCAGATCTCGCTGGCTGCCTACCAGTTGTGACCGAATTGAACGCGATTTAATTAAAATTCCTACGCGCGCAACACATCGTCATCTTTTCCTTCGCGTCCTGCCACCCCCTAAGCGCGTATGGTACGTGTAATATGCTAAAGGGGTAGCAGCAGCAGCAGCAGCATGGAATGTTTGATTCTTTTCTACCGAAATTCGTCGAAAAACGGCGGCTACAACCTTTTTATCGAAAACAAAACTACAAACGAAAACGGGAGAGGCGGAGACACAATCAGCCCCGGGAGGCCGCCTGCCAGGCAAAGGATTGCGGTGAGGCACACGCATAAAACCACACTACCCTTGTGCCGAGCGGATATCAGATTTTGAGAAGGTGCCATCGACCTACCGAACACCGCCCGTTGCTTACTACCAACCCCATCTACCATTCGCCCAAGAAGGCCGCGCGGCAGGTCGAAAAGTGGCGCACAGGTCTCGCGCCTTACCAGCAAACACACACATAAACACACTCACCGAGCTGGGCATACAGACACACACAGTGTGAGCGCGCCCTTGTTATCATCTCATCGTCGTTATTAATGTTCTCACTCTTCGGGTGATTTCTTGTCTCGAAGAAGGGGAAGAGGCGTGGGAAGAGGAAGGAGTTTGGGGGCTCCCGTCAGCATGCCGAAAGGAAATCAAATAGCAACCCAGACGAGAGCTGGTCGTGAGATGGCAGGATGGGAAGGAAGTGTGTTGTTGAAAGAAAAGGGCGAACCGGCTGACAATAAAACAAGATTCCATACGAAGGAGAGGGAAGCGAGGCGAAATGCATCGAACAGAGCGGTTTGGATGCGGTTTTTGCTGCCCGCCCGTGGCCTTTGCTGCACCAAATAATAACCAAATCTCAGCAGTGGCATCCGTCGCCGACGTCTGGAAAGGAGTACAGTGCTTGCCGAATTGTATCACCGTGAACTGAAAGTCTTTCAGTAAGAACCAATATCTCAAATTCTTCTTGATTATTAGACAAAAGAACACTTCTGGAGGCTAGAGAGACGCAACGGAGCACATCAAAGATCAGAGAGTCGAGCTTTTCAGAGGTTCTTAGACGTTGCGATACATTCCCAAAAATTAAAAAAAAGGTATTTTTATACCTATATTCTCCATATTCTGTTGCAGTTAAATTATTTCAAATTCTTCTGTGAAGGCAAAGGATACTTTTTGATTTTTGAATCTTAGACATACTTTTCTGTTCCTATACCAAATGAATTCAGACATTACCCAGCAGTAAAACAACCAAGCAAAAATCATAACAATTAAATATATCCGCTGCAAAAGTCGAGTCGTAAGATTTCATTGGTTCAAATTCTTAATCAATTTGTTTTAATCAAATATGTGTGCTTTGAAAAGAGAAGCTTTGCACGCAGAAAGTAATGGAGCCTTGTTATAGGATTGAAGCAATTGAACAATTGAGATATCTACCCTCGAATAGCCTGGACTGTATGTCGAAAAGGTTAGATCGCACTGTATTCAGGAACGGTGGGAACCGACGCAAACCTAATGCACGGGGATCGATTACCGGTGCCAAAAAGGCGACGCTCACTTTAGGCAACGAAACAGGCAGAAAAAAAAGCGCAACATCATATCCCCACATCACACACGAGGGGGCTCAGAGCACTCATGCCGACGCTCGCATAAAATGCAGATGCATAAAAGCAGTAACAAGCCCCGAGAGCTGATGCTGATGATGCAGTAGCAGGGCGGCGTTCGCGGCGCAACAAAAGCCGGCCCCAAAACACAGGGAGAGAAAATTACGATCCAAAACGCTTACGGGGGCTGTCGGGCCTTGCATGAGCCACAGATTCCGCACTGTTCACCCCAATCTTGTTCGGTGTTCAGGCCCGGCAGGCTCCATCTCAACCGCTGATTACCACCTTCTGGAACGAATCCTGAGGTTTGTGGGGTTCCGTCCGTTCCTCTCCGTGCATCCCTGGTTCGGAGGAAGATGCCGCGCGCCACGCTAACGAGTATCGCTGGCAGGGCAGACGGACTGCTGGGAAAAACCCCGAACACAGCCCCTTTGCGCAAAGGATTCCTTTTCACTGCTCCCCACGCCACGGCTCAGAGGTGATCGCAGCGCCCCTGGAATGCAACACTTTTGGTGGCGCCACCATTAACACCGCAGCAATCCCCGGGTGAAGGGACCGCACGATCTTGGGATGAAAGAACCCCAAGAGTTTTGGTCCACCGCGCAAAATGCGAGGGCAGAAGATGAGAACAAGAGACCCATGAGGTGGGTACGAAAATTGGTTTCATAGGGGGCAGTGAGGAGTCGCATGGTGCGCGGCGAGCTGATTTGAATTTCGCAGGAAACAAGACAAATGCCGGTCTTTAACGAGAAATCTTTGAAACCAGGGTAGGTGACGACCCACGAGATGAAGGAGAGACAAAAGGCAATATTTTTAGCTTAATGGAGGTGTTGAAACACATAACGCGCGTTGCGAAGCTGCCGCGAGAAACAGACAGAGAGAGGGAGAGAACGTGACACACAGTGTCGGAACGCTTGGCAGAACCGAAGAGAACCCATCCTTCCCTCGATCGTGCGGAGATTTTATGCTGCGTTTGATGTCAATCCTTTTTGTTAAACAAATGATGAGGCATCAACAAAACAAAAAAACGCTCGCTAACACACGCCTGTAAAGGAAGCCTTTCTTGAGATGGAAAGAAAAAAGGCTCGATGTTCCCATCGTTAGACGATTTTGTGATCACAGATTGTTCCCCGATTACACGATCATTTGCTCCCAAAAGAGACGGCAGAAGCAAAACAAAAAACCGTGCAGCATGCAAAGGCATGAAATATACAGCTAATTATTTAAATCTTGTACTTTGTAGCACTTGTGGTTTCCATTCGATCGCTACTATTTCATTCTAAAGCTGTGGCAAAGAAATAATTAACTCAAGCTAACGGAGGGCTTCGGCAACAAACATCCATAAAAATAAAAGTTGCCTCAGTTTATGCCGTACAGTAAGGGTAAGAATGAAACAACATCCTTCCATCAATAGCATTGCCAATATAAACATAAAAAACACACTCTAACTCGACATCCCTTCCATATCTGTTTCTCGAGTGTCAGTTAATAAATTTCCTCTTCAGTACAGTACCCGCAGCCGTTTTTTTCTTTTGCAATTAATTTCCTTTCGTTGCAGATTATCGCGTCCTTCCCCTTTCGCCGGACCCTCGGATCGATGGCTGTAGCGACACAGACATGTCTCTCTAATGCCTGTAAAATTAAACACCTCACTTCTCCCGGCACGCCCCTTCCGCTCAAGACACCGACCCTAACAGGGGCCGCCGCTGTGTATCCATATCCCGTCTCGGCACTGAAAAGGATTGGTAATGCGGAAGTATAATAAGAACCCTCTCTCTCTCTCTCTCTCTCTTTCCGGGGAAAATACCGGACGAAGAGACGACTAGCAAAAGGAAAAATGAATTTCTTTTCCATTTTCACTTCCTTCCTTTCCCAACTCGAAAGGGATTGAGGAGTTACTATGCTCGCTAAGACCATTCCTTCGTTGCCAGTGTCCTTCAATTAGACGGCTTTTGTGTATTGACATGATAGATTTTACGGCCTCCGAAACAATACCGCTCCTTGAGAGAAACAGCGAGTTTGAGGAGCGGCAGTGTAACACACACCTTTGCAAAGGATTGCGAAAAGCAAAGGACGATAGCTTCAGGATGGGGGATGATGGGAAGGAACCGTAGGAAGAGGCAAATGATATTTATCTTAGAAAACCTCCTTAGACAAACACACTCCGTACCGGAAAACGGTCCGCACACGCTGTCGTCTTATGTGTTTTGCCGCAACACGTTCGCTTTGCTTCACAAAGAGCGTAATGAACGTTCCCACGGTGAGCCGGCGCGACGGATGGGATATGATGAGTGGGCTTTTGACAATGTGTGAAAACATAAAACTAAATCGCAGAATAACTTCGAACGCTTCCTGTTGCTGTGGTTTGTCCTTCTTACAACTTGTAATCGGCAATATCTTCAAGCATACTGGTTGTGGGTATTGTACATGGGGTACCAGCTGATTGCTAATCAATTGTACTGACAGCATTTCGAACCCTAGCCCTCATCTGTTGCGAGACGATAAGAGGCGAGGATCGCAAATGAGAAAAAGGTCTCTTGTGAGAGATGCAAAAGCTTTTGAAAACTATCTTTGACACATCTGACGTTAGAACCCCTAATCCTTAGCAAAATAGCTAGATATCTTACTAGAAACTGGGATCGTGAGAACAGAATGATACATCTATATGACGTTAATGATTATCAATAATATCATTCTCGTAGCGTAGAATTTTAAGGTAGCTACATAATTCTGTTTTAAATCCAAAGATATTCAACAAATTAGCGTAGACTTATGCCCACAGCAATGAAGACAACAAAAGACTGAATATTCAAAAAGGAATTAGAATTAGTTAGTAAGATACTTGAATATATATAATTGTTAGAAAGATGGTGAATATTTAGATTTGAATGTTGGAGTGTTGGTCCAAATGGAATTCGAACAACCTTGGACCTCAAAATGAGACCTACCCGTACATCAGGTATTTTTGAAGTAATGATATGCCCAGCATGGACTTACCTAAAACAAAAAAAGAAAAAAGGAAGAATTAAAATTTTGCTATTTAGTGAAATTTTAGTGAACACTTCAATAGAACAGACTAAATCAATGTATATGATAAATGCATTCGTAGCACTAATCATATAAATTGATATAATTGAGTTATTGATTTACATTGTGTAGCATTTACATCTCCATGAAGATTTCATTCGAGATTTCAGATAATCCTTTCCACTTAATAGCTTTGTCTGTAATATAGGTCAATTCCTTAACCTCCCCGATCTACAATCTACACTAGACGGCCCAAATTAAATCATAATTACGCTCCAGGCCTCATATTCCACAAGTTTTGATTGAGGCAACGGCAAAAGCATTGTTGATGCTGTTAAATTCAACATCCTGTGTCCGATCCGTGACAGACATCGATTGATCGAAAGCATAGGGGAGGTGTGTACGCATTCGACACGTACCTCATTTCGATCAAAAGCCATCAAACATCAGCTCTATCTCTCTCTCTAACATCAAATCCTCAAACCAGCACAGACCCAACGAAACTTTGGCTTATCCCTGCAACAAACCTCGCACGATGAAACAATTTTGGCATCACTTTTGCCCGAAACTGTCACTTTTGTAGGACATTTTGTGCTCGCTCCCGAGCCATTTCGCCTGCCCATCATTGTAGCAATAATATTCGAAAATCAATCAATCTCTTTCGTTAATGCCCGATTTGTACAAAGGAAGCGCGCCGCTGCATTGAGAATTGCTGATTTTCGCAAACACCTTCTACATTCTGGGCGTGCATCGTGTTATATGAGATGCGTCCAACACACACTCGGCACGAAGGAAAACGTACGGCCCCATTAACACCAGTATGTAATCGGATATCGATACCCGATCGATGCCTGAAACGAGCAGCACAGAAGCAAAACTGCATACGAGATTCACAGTGACTGCTGCTGTCTCGTCACTCATTGGATGTGTGCGCTCGATTTTGACAGCTCACTGTCTCTGCGGCGCTGTCAATGGTTCTGCGGGTTGTCTCTCATAGGCGAAACAGGAAAGCGTGGCTTCTTCCGCTTCCGTGCCAGTCCTGGTGACGAGAGACAGACAGACACAAACAGAAACTCAGGACGAAGAAAACAAAATTCACTTCCTTCTCGGGTGATCCGATGCACTTCCTGTCGCTCGATGTCCCTCTCCGTGTCTGGGTTATCGGTCTTTTCATGAAAAAAAATCATGCAACAGAAGAAACTTTACAAAATTGCAATCCAAAACAATTGTTGTGAAATAATTCTTCCGGGACTTGCTATTCACTAGCACCATCGACCACATCCTGTGAGCCAAATCAGACACACATTGTTGCCGGTTTCCCATGATCCAATTTTGGGAACCGACCCAAATTGCTAACGGGGCTAGAAGAAAGGGCAGAATGGCAAGAAATAGGCCAAGCGAGACACACAAAAAAAGGGTCTAATCGTGTTCCGATACAATTAATGTTACAATAATACATCTTTAAGCGGTGCTCATTTCTACTTTTTTGCACCTCTCTGTTGCAGCCCCGCATTGGCCAAAACTCTTGGCCATACTTTACCGAACCGAAGGAAAGAAAGCACCCTTGCGCCTCGAGGAATTATTGTGCATTATTACTCAACCGATGTGACACCTTTCCCCGGGGGTGAGGAGAGTGTGTGTAACATTCTCACTCCCCTCGTAAATCACACACTGCAGCAGCCGAACAACGGCGATCGTGGTGTGCGCGCATCGGCGGCAAATTTATCTTCATCTAATCGAATCACCGTGACACGTTCGGGAGCACATCTGGACGGAAAGGCAATCTATTTAAAGCTCGTCGAATTTCTACTGCCCCGCGCGCACACAACGATTTTTTGTTAAGCAGAAGGAAAACGTTCAACTACAAAAGCAAAATCGGAGCGAAAGTCGGAAAGAAAGCTGCAATGCTGAAGAGATGTTTGAATGAAAGAAACTCCTGGCTGCTGGTCCTGGGAACGAGCAGTCTGCTGTAATGCGGGATCTTGTCGCGCTGCGTGTGTGGTGAACGAAACCCGGGACGGACAGCTGGCAGGTGAGAGGCAGAGAACGATCGATGAGATGCAACGAATTTGCAACGAATAGCTTTCCATTTTCCGCACCACTTTGGTCTATAGAAATTTGCACAAACCGTGCAACACAACAAATGGGCTTAAAGGAGAAATGGAGCGACGAATGAAAAGGATCCGTTTTGTGCGAATTCTATCGCAAACTGCCTCATGCGTTACACCCGAGCCGCAAGAACAACAGCCACATTTGGAGTTGAAGGAAAATCCGAGTGGTGACTGCGTCTTTGCATTGCTTGGAAGCAGCTGTCTGTTGGAAGGAAGATAAGAAACAAATTACGCCAATCTTAGCAAGCAGTGAGGAATTATGGAACTTCTTGAATGTGTGAGGCTTTAAAACAGTGCGATACATTCGCAAAGATGTCCTTACACTGATTTGTGCGTTTGGGAGAAGTCATAACGCTGCAGAAGAAATCTAAACTGGAACTTCTAGTAAGGAGTTTCACTGTGTTTTGTGTGTAGTTTAAATTGCGACTTGCGAGATTTATTTAGATTATTGTCCAACAATTTGCCAGTTATGCAGTATGAATACAAGGTGAAACAATAATCCAGGATAGAAACTCAATCTTAAGCGCAACGCGTAAAACTGAAAGAATAAACCAAAGATGCATTGAAAAGACTTCAACAGCCTGAACTCTGAAAGGACAAGTTCTGGATGAAAAAAACTCCTTGCGTGCTGCCAAACATGACGACGGAGCATACGAAGAATCTGTTTATGCAGGCAAATTATAGCATTTTATTCAATTTCATTCTCCATCACAAAAGGATAACCGAAAAAAAGCCTCCACCGGCATTGACATTGAGACGACGATGACAGATCGTAGCCATGTGTCCTCGGGGGACCCAGCACGATTGTAAGGTATTCGAAAACAGGATTCAATGCTGAAAAACTTCTAGAAAAAATCCTCACCACACACAGACACGCTTGCAATCGGACGGCTGAAACATCACCACCTGGCGCTCAACTTTTATTCGAATTCAATGTCAAGGCGGGAGTATGTTGCAGCCGTCACCGCCACACCAGCGCCATCAAGAAAGCGTTTGCTTGTTTTGCTCGGAGGTTTACGCGTGAGCGGGAAAGACGAAAAAACAACCTCCAAATCTTGTTCCGACTTTGTGCTTGCTGTGCAGCAGGATGCACTCTGCGCCCGTCCGTCTTGCGCCTTAAACACACACCCGTGTGCCACGTGCCCGCGTTCTTGTTGAGTTTGCTTTATTTTTAACACTCCCAGCCAAAGCAAAACCTGACAGACCGGAGGAGGCGCACAAATGCCCGTGGTGTCCTTTTTGATCCTGCATCACAACACCTGGCGTTTGCTCGGGTTCGGGGATTTTCTGTTTTTCGTCCCTGCAAACGCCTACTCCTCCTTCGTCTACCCTCACCGCTGACGGAGAGCGTTTGAATTGGAAGGTTGATTTTAGTTGCGCTCGCGCACCACACGGTCTCCTCACAACAAAAGCGAAAAGGTAAAGAAGGAATTGAACACATACCTATCGCCTGTCCATCAAACTTGATTTGCTTTTCATTACGATTTGCAGCGAAAATTCAAATCGTTTGTTCCCTTCCCGTCCTTTTGCATGATTCTCCTTCCAAAAAAGGGATATGATTTTTCTTGCTGTCAAGCCTTCACGCCGACACACTGTCACAGCCAAATCCAACCGATGCTTGCCGAGAACAAGCGTAGCGTGTTGGCACGCGCCCCGGCCTCGCATTCGGATTGGTATAATGCAAGAGGAGCAGCTGCATCGGAGCAAGCAACCAATCGAGTGTGTCTGCAAGAGCATCTTGAGAAATTACACCCCAAATGCGCCCTCCTATGTCGGACAGTTTGGGAAGAAGCTAAACTGCACGTTTACGCTTTCTGGGGCACATGCACTTCTCGGGCGCAACGAGAATCCGGCTGTTAGAACATAAAATTAAGACCTTTGTTTTTATGACAGGAAGCTACGGAAGACGGTTTGTAGAGCGTCTAAGTTGCAGTGTGAGTTTGAGGATCTGAAAACGTTTCTATTTATGAATTCAAAATGCTTTGTTGAAGAGGACTGTGACCTATTTGAACAGTAAAACAAAGAATGTAATGTTATGCAAACATTCATGCTGGAATTAATTCCTCAACCTGAGGAAGAAAGCTCACAAGCTCGAGCTCGTAGCCGGAACTGCAACTGCGAAAATGTAAATTTACATTAACGGCGCTACTACACACAATGCAAACGACAGGAAGGTGTGAAAGGTGCGTGTGTAGTTATGCATTATTTCCCTGGTGCAATCTGTTTACATCACTAAAATCAACATAAGTAACGTTTAAAATGCAATCCACCCAAAATATGTCCCTATATACAATGTTTTATCGATTTACCCTCTTTTGTAACAAATTCATCAAGTCAAGCTGTCAGAGCATGTCAAATTGTTTCCATCAATTTGATTGACGAATGCGTTCTCTGTTCTTTTTTTTAAATGCGCCTTGAACAATACCAATTTCAATTACCAACTGCATAATTAAAAGGCGCTAATGTTGCTTAAGCCACACACACACACACACACACACAAGACGAATGACCATAGAAAAAAAACGTGCCTCTTTACCCTTTAACACATCACACATCAGTCATCATTACTGTCTCTCCCTGTAATACCCTTTGTCCTTAAGGGCAGAGCGAGCTTTCAAGGCACGAGTCTCGACGTGATCGTCGAGACATACGAGGCTTACTTGAAGACGCAAAAAAAACATGAGAAATTGCTTGTGTGTGCATCTTATAGAAGCGATAATTGTGCAGTGTGCAGCCTTCCATAGTTTGACGTGATACGGTGGAGCAAAAAAAAAACAACAGCCTTTATAAATGAAGATCGTTCAAGAAGGGCACTGTCACAATTATGCGTGCAACCTCCGCGTCCACTCGAAACCAGGACCAAGAATAAAAAGCCCTCCACCAAGCCGGTGCAAGAGTTTGGACGTAAGCGATTGCCAGAAGGCTTCAGCCCAAAAAAACACCTGTCCTTCGATTTCGATCCAAAGGGAGATGCCTCCACCATTGCCTTTCCTTCAAAGGCTTTGACCCCCCGATAAAGGGAGTGCGATTTTCTGCCTGCCTGCCCCACACATCACCACGTCCTCTTTCGACCCTTTCAACCTCGTTCGACCAACCCCAGCGTTCGTACGACCGCGCAGATGGTTCGCGAACATAATTCTTATTTATTTTCGTGCGCTGTGGTGCTTTTGAAGACTTGCGGCGTGGCAAGATCTCGCATACATCTTGAATATCTTGGTAGGGAAGTCCGTTGGTGGGGCGCCAGGCACGTGCGGGATGGCACACTTTTCCTGAAGGCCCACACCGGTCCGGCTGTTTCCGTTCGATCGATGGCACGAGCCCGATATCAACCGCACACAGCATACGGGTGTCTGCTGTTGGCGGCACGCGAGTAAAAGCGACACACCGGCGGGCCGGACACTGCGCGGGGCCAAGAAGTGCACGAGCAAAGCGCAGGAAGGATGAATTCACGCTGCAGGACTTGAGAAATTATGTTCTGCCCGCTGTTGTTGTTTTTGCCTCGTCTTGAAGATTTTAATAACATCTGTTGACAACCGGGAACGGTGTTTTTGAACTCTACCTTGGCCAAAGGGTTGCGCGGTTGCCCTCGGTGTGCAGAAGCGGAAGGAAGATTTGCACCACCGAATACGCTTGTGATTGAACTCTCTGACGCGTCGTGTTTTATATGAGTTTGTTCCGCCGTTTAAAAATTTGCATACGACATGCACGACAGGAATGACATCCGAAAATTAGAAGACGGAACAAAGATATAATGGGTTATAATTAAGAAAGAAATCTTTTACTATATCATTCTTCCCTCTTCATTAAATCCATTTGTACTAACAGCTATAATAAATCGTGTGATGGTAATGCTCAAGCTTTCAATAAATATTTGCAGCTCATTCAAGGCATTAAACATAAAGAATAAAGATTATTAAACTAACTGCTAGCTTGGTTGTGAGTTTATACCAAACATTGCAATACTTTTTGGAATACATCAATAGTACAAAAATATGTGACTTGAGTGAGAATATTAACAATTGGAACTTTAAACGGGAAAGTGTTATTGGACCAACATCTGACGAAAACGACTATATTAGAATAAGTTTAGGAGGCATTAGCTCTGTTCAAATTATATTATAACATTTTTCTATTTTTTATCCAATTATTAACTTGATCCATTCAAACAAAAATAAAAACGGAATAAATGACCATTTGGAAACTTCCTTATAAAACATATGCAAACAGACGTTATCCAAAACCGTTTGTCAATCTAACGAACGTCCCCAACGCATTTGATACCAGGCCACCGATCCCTAAACAAGCCAAATGCAATAAATGAATAATTTCGGCAAGATTCTACAAAGATTGTAATTTATATTTTCCCCCTTTTCGCTTCGAGGGGAGCTTCCTTACAGCGCCCGTCCGCATCTGATCGCAAAGAACGACAACGACGACGACGACGGCGGTACCAGATCCTTCGTTCCAGCCGTTCCTTTTCGCCCAGAGGCTTACCACGTGCCGAAGCTTATTTGTTCCCTCGCTTTCTATGAGTAGCAGAAGAAACCGGCGTAAAGGAAACGGGCGCACACAACCTCAAGGCAAGGCATGTGGTGCCTCTCTCGCTCTCCGGTTGGTTGCGAGTTGCAGCTGCCATCCTCTGCCGGAACACAGACGCTGCTGCACGAAGCCAAAAAACCACAAGAAAAGTGACAGCAACGAATGAAACCTTTTCCTTTGGAAGCACTCTTGCAGGGAAAGGGAAGTGTTTGAAAATTTGTTAAATATTATTTCCTTTAAAAAAAACAAAAGCCATAAATTTAGTTCGGTAAGATGCAATGGTACACACACATTAAATTTACCAATGTGATGAAAGCCTAGAGCACAATCAAAATGAAGAAATTGATTAGAGAAGTTTAACACGTTTCGGCGTTCTCTGTTTTCCCTTCAGCTCGGGAAAGGAAGTTACTCGATTTCTAAATAAATCAAATTTTCGGGCCTTAAAGTAAACCCCACGACAAACCTCTCACGGCACGTGGCAAGCGATTTTGAAGCCCGAAATGAACGTATCTCGCATCTGCACAGTCCGAGGGCCATTGCATTGTCCCTTTCCACCACACACACCCACACAGCGCCTGAAGATTCATTTTCTCTTTCATTTTCCAACTCCCTTCAAGGCCCGGAC
Source organism: Anopheles epiroticus (assembly GCA_000349105.1). Lineage (NCBI taxonomy): Eukaryota > Metazoa > Arthropoda > Insecta > Diptera > Culicidae > Anopheles > Anopheles epiroticus. Next base: position 651,162 of record KB671532.1, on the reverse strand, counting down.
CGCTGGCTGGCAGCTGCAAATGAAACGCATCGGGCCCTGTTCAAGGCATACCGTTGCACTCCTTCCTCCGGCTCTACGGAAGCTCTCGAGAAAGGCGCGGTAAGGATCTCTTTCTTCTTGACTTGGCTTCAGGAGGTATTCAATATATTTCCTCCCCCGTTGCAAAGTTTTGTTCAAAGATCAAAAAATTAAAACACAGCCCTATCAAAGGCCAGCCAAGCACCCTTTGAAGAGAATTTCATTGTAATTCTTGGGGAGGAGAGTGTAGGAAATCAATTTCACTGAAGAAAAAGCATTACTTTACCTCTTTTTTCTGCAATGGCCTGGTAGCCTCCGGAAAATTTCGCTTTACGAAACGTCACCCTGGCCAAAAACTCTCAACAACATCGCTCCCAGACGGCGATGATTAAAATGCAATTATGCGCCAAGGCTTTCCAAGATACCATCACCCGACATGACCCGGCCGGCTGGCCAATACGCCCTCTCTCCCCGTTCGCGAACCGGCCCTTATTGTTCGGTAAGCAAATGCACTTTATTGTTTAACGCTGATTGCTGCAAAATGCAAACAATAGGAAATAAAGGAATGTTTGCCCTTGCCACGGACAGAAATTGAACCGAGCTTGACAAAAGCCGTAAGACGTTTTATTCACAAGCGGACAGAAATTAATAGAACAAATGTAAATGCATCTCGACGTGGTTCCGGCGAGGAGGGAGGCGTGGGAAGAGGTGAGCTGTCTTTCATAGAGCGTGGTTTGGTTTTGGCAATAATTATTTATGCAGCAGTTTGATGAAAGTTTATGGAGCAGGAACAAAGTTCTAAACACTTCCTAAATATAAGTTCTTTTCGGCAATACAAAGATCTAGATAAGAAATACAGTACCTCAACAGAAAATAAAATATTTTATAAAAAAAAAACATATATTATTTTTCTGTTGAGAAGATTTAAACGAGACATTTAGATAACCTGCAATAACATGCGTTTTTCTAGCTACTTCATTTTCATTGCAATTTTTACTCTCTATCTCTACTATCTAACCCCTCAATTTCATTCAACATTTTGCTCACTTTATCCTATCGTTTCATCCAACATTCCCAAGGCGGCACCCTCTACACACAGCGGACACATCGCTCTATTCATGATTGAAATATGTAAAACTAGGCGACACATTCCCAATCCTTCTTTTACCACCGAGATCCTACAATTCGCATCGTAGATTGTGCCCTTCTTCACGCTAACCTGCACCGGCATGTTTTCACCCCCGGGGGGACTCAATACCCCGCTCCGCTCTTTCCCCTCTCCTCCCTCCACCACGCATCTCTCCATGAGGGTGTGTGTGTGTGTGTGTGTTGTCGTAAATTATGCTTCACCGTGCCGAACGGCACCCTGGTGGTAAATAAATTTTATTTAATCATTTCATAATGTATGCAAATTTGTCTCCACCGCACACATCACCACCCCCAACGGCGTACAAATCGAGCGTTCGTTACTTCCGGCACAGGCGACCCACGGCAATCTTGGGACGGGCGAATATTCGCACATTCAGTGTGGCCAGAAGGCGAAATAGCATTTCACACGTTCGTTTAGAAGGCAACAAAAATAAGACGTACGTCTGAAGAAAGAAACACTTTCAAACAAAGAGAAGCAAACGGGAGACCTCCGATATTCATATCGACGAATCAATCGATCAGGGGGTGAGCGAAAAATTAATTTCTAATTTATGCACCAACAGCATTCACGTGAATATCGGCCCAATTTAGAAGGATTGGATTCTGGGAACCCTCGAGTGCCGCACTGCACTGCATCAACAAACCCTACAGGAAAACGAAACCATTCTGCATGGGAAAGGGTGACCCCAACGGTGGGTTGGCTGTCCTGCACTGAACGGTCGCCCTCTCGCCCTCCCTCTCTTCTTATTAATGCGATTATTATCGATCAGGGCCGCTAATTTATGCAATACGGTTTCGTATAAACACCTCCCGTTTCGTTTCAATATCAAATTAATTGTACATTGATGGACGCAGGCAGCGAGAGAGAGAGAGAGAGAGAGGGAGACAGAGAGAAAGGGATGGAAGAAAGGGAAGGTCCAATAAAATTTGTCTCACGGCGTTATTACATCAAAAATCGATTTAGCTGCCGGTTGTTGTGCACATCCCTTTTTCGCTCTAGCTGCACGGGGCCCGGTTTTGCATAACGGCCAAAGTGCAAGAATTTCAGTTTAGATTGTTAAATTTATTGTATTAAGTTTTAATTGATTTCATTGCGGAGAGTGCACCAAACAAACGATGAGAGAATGTGACACACACACACCAGAACGATTATTAAAATTAAAAAAATGAGCCAAGGGTTGACAAGAACATTCTACGGTAAAATGATTTAAAAGGTATGAATGAAACGGAGTAAAAAAATGGGTTAAAAATGTGGTGAATCCAGCTTTAACTGAAGCACATAGTTAAAAAATCAAAATATTAAGATAATAATAATATTTATTTAAAATATCTCATTTTTGACTTCAATATTATTAACAAGGTGGTGTTGAAAATCATGTCGATGAAATCGAAATGTTTTGCAAGAATATGAGGAAATTAGAATACGTTACAGTTGTTGACAGTTGACATTTCAAGACTCTAATGATTTACATTGTAATAACCCTAATTGCTCTAATTCTGAGAAGAAAAGGAAGTTTGAAATTATTTTCAAAACTCAGAAGAGCTGTAAATGATAAGAAAAGGGTCCGAAAATCGTGTTAATATGATAAATATACCAAGCATAATGAAAATCTTTGTAAATAAAAATTCCATTTCGACAAGCAAAGTAGTTGAAAGAGAGTTCAAATAATGTAAATAAAGCCCAAATTAACCTCGGCAAGCCCGCAGCACAGTCGTTCCATTAAGCTAATCGCTTTCAGTTGGTGAAACCGTGCGCGATTCGAACTCAAAAACCCCAAGCATAAGGATGCACAGAAATTACCACGATAACTCATTATTACAGTTTTAGCCCACCTTTCGGCTAACCCGTGCCTGAAACACATATAAAACCATCCCCAAAACAAATGGTTCGTTCGAATTCTCATCCAAACTCGGTGTGTCTCGATGGGTACGCTACAAGCTCATTTGCATTGAAACAACAAATGAGCCATCATTAGTCGCTCGTTGCAATTATTTGCGACCTATAGCACACCACGCACGGCGGCCACACCAGTTCGAAGCTTGCTCCACAAAAAAGCCAAAAAAAAAGTCCGGATCCATAGAGGGGTCGTGGGCCAGAATCGTACCATCGACGACGAAGGCGACAGCTGAAGCATCCTTCCGGCCATACTACAGACCGAAAACGCAAGACAGAGAGAGCGGGAGAACGGAGCGAAATGGTGACGCTAGTGGTGGTGGTGGTGGTGGTGGTGGTGATGGCGTGTGCGACGAACACTCCCCGATAAAAACACGATGTGTGTGCTGTAATCCATCCGATCCGTCCGGCAGCACAGCACACACAACATCTGCGCGCCGTCGAGAGGGGTTTACCGGGTCTTTACGGGTCTTCCTTCGGTCCCGGCCTCCCGTCCTCACCCCTCCCGCCTAACCAAAGTGGTCCTTTTGTTTCCCTTCTCACTCTCTCACCGCTCCGTTTCCATTCCCCTCGTCCCTTCCCGTTCCCTCCACAGCCCATCCCTTCAGCTTCGTACGAGTTTAAAATTTTAAATGCATTAACGAACGGCATATCATCATACAACGAATTCAAATAATGCTTTTATTTCCTCTACCTGCCCGCTTTCCTCCACTCTACAGTGCAGTAGAAGCAGTGTGCGTGTGAATGTGTAGGGCTAAGGTCTATCGCTGTGTGAGTGCGCATAGATCCCGTAGCACCGTCGAGATTCGGTCGCAACCGTTCGTACACAACAGGCTTGGCTTGGTTTATGCTGTTTCCCCCCTTCCTCTCTGCCCTCTTCGATCGTCCACCGGCTTTTCACTGGATGGCTCTGTGTGCGATCGGACGCCTAACTCACGAAGAGCCAAAGGATCTCACTTTGATTTCCCTTCGAAAAAAAGGACACGCCGAGTGAGTGGATTTCGCTCGTTCGCTCGCTCCTGAGTGTCAGACGCGCTCTGCCTGCATCCTGCAAATGCGCTTCCCGCATCTTCCCGTTAGGTTGTACCGAGGAAAAAAACACACATACACACACACAAACACACATGGACAGATGTTTGATTCGGAATGACATTTACGGCAACAAATCGACAGCGACAGCCGGAAGTTGGATGACACATGAAATAGATTACCACTGCCCCGTGGTTAGGCTACTTTACAGAGGCTGCGAGTTTCTGGAGAGGAAATGTGACTGTTTTTTCCACCCTTCGGTGCTTCGACAATTATTGGTTGCTGTCACCAACGTTGTTAAGTGCGTGAAACGATCGCTAGGAATTTCTGTTCCACTGTTTGCTCATGAACAACTAAAAGAAAAATCTAAACTCTAGAAAGAAGCAAGAAGGGTGAGGATTTTTGTCTTCAAGTTCTTAAAATTCAATTCATTTCTATCTAGAACGAATATTGATTAAATAGCAAATTTTCTTCCAAAGAAGCTGATCAGGAAAAAAAAAACAAGGTAAAGTTTCACTTGCCCTGACTGTTGCATCTTGGTGCACCATTGCCAGGAAAGATTACAAGGTGTCTGATTGAAGACCAACTTTCTTTATCATCAGATTAAACTTTGTTCGATATCACGTTCGCTTTTCCTTCGCCCGAGAAGCGAAACGCCCGAGTTTATCTCAATCCATGTCCGCTAACGATGCAGAATTCAGCTGCAAGTTAATGGAAACTAATACAGCACGTATAACGCCCCGAAGAAGAGCCAAGGGAAACAAGGGAGTGCATTAAGCGAGATATACCTAGACGCGGAAAGCTGATTAGATACAATCGATCGACATTTTATAATGCCAATCAATAGAGAGATAGTGTGTGTGTATGTGTGTTTGCACTAGCGAATTGCAATATTAAAAACGCTGTGCTGGAAGCATGTTAGCTTTAAACACAGCCCAGCACCCTTTTGCCACCAAAGCTGAACACGTACACGAACCATCCCGAGATACACCGTGTCGCCTTTTGCCATTGGGTTTCGCCCTGTTTTTCCACGCCGCAGATGCACCCGAGGGAGTGCGAGAGAGGTGCACGCGCGCACATCTGTTACCTTCATTTGAAAAGAGGATGATCAATTTCTCATTTTTGCCGGCTGATTGGTTAGTGTGTGTGTGTGTGTGCCTTTTTCCTTGCACATGTCCGCCGCACGCCGCTGCGAGAAACGATCGTGGCTCGAAAGGATACAGCGGTCATGTGGGCGCGTGCAGCAGGGTCGGGTGCGAAGACGTGCTGGTATAAATCCGCACACATCCCGACAGCCACCGCCGCCTCTCGATTGTCATCAAACCACACAACCCCCGGCCAAAGGACCAACCGGGAACCGGGACCAATGATGGATGAGGGCCAGTTCCCTCTAGAGCTCGGTTCGTTTTGTGCAAAACGATTGTGGACACTATTTTTCTCCCTCAACCCAACAATTGGACCATAAGACCAACCGAAAGACCAGCGCAAAGTGCAGACGGGTGATACGTACGTGCAATCATTAATTTTCATTTCAAACCATTAATTGGCAGTATCGCTTATTTTCCGTTAAATTGTTCCAACAACAACATGCCGTTTTGTGTGGACATCGTTAGTTTACACAGCGCCCGGTAGGGAGAGACAAACAAGAACAAGAATCTTTAACATTTACAAAAACCGATAAAGGTCGATGCATTATTGGGATGACATCGTTACATTCGCTACGGAGAGTTTGCCGAACAAACACAGAATAGATAACAATGGGAAAGGCGACAAGAGTATGAAACTGGTTGAGAATAAGCAGGACTCAGTCGGTATTGGTTTGTGGTTTAATCGGTAGTGTGGTCGGGTTAGTAACATGCACGTACTGCGATCAAGACTTGGATCTATTAGATTGCCAATAGAGAGACACAAAAGAAGTTTTTCACAATATTTAATCCACGGCTCTCCTGCAGGAAGAAAAGTCTTCGAAGAAGTCGGGAGACCTTATCCTCTCAAGAATATCAATTCTCAAATACATTTCAAACCAAATTAATTATTGCAGTATACATGGTACCATGGTGTACCAAGATACAAAACTTTAATTAATTTCTTGTTAACAACTGCATCTAGAATAAGCTTTTTGATTAACGCTCGTGCAGGTAATGTGAACCTTAGAAAAAGGATCATATTTCTCTTCTCAGAAAATTACCGGATGTCAGTTTCTTGTCGCGGATCCGAACCGTAACAAGACCCAGTTTGTATTCAGAAAACAAGGAATCTTTAGGCACGAGCCACTAAACCAGATGTTACCGCATACATATCAGTGTCCACACGGTTTAAAGGTGCGTACAAGCGCGGCAGGTGTACAAGCCCACAGGACTTGCGTCTTTCTTCAATCAAAGATTAATAACAGCCTAAGGGAGTAGAGCAGAGTTACTTCACAGTAAGAGGATACACATTTCGACTCCTCATTATCCATAGCAGGCTGCAGATAAAAGGTGGATAACGCCAGCCAAAAGCTGATACCTTTGTTGCGTCTTCACCTCCCTTTTAGAATCGTGCATCAGCACACCGTTTTCTAACATGTTTCTTCGATCGCGATCGCCATCTGTGGTAGCTGAAGCACTTTTTAGCTTGTTTTTCCCACCCTTAGTCTTTATTCTGTCTCCACAGTAGCCGTAGGGAAAGGAACATCAAAGAGGCTTTCGAAGATCGTAGCGATAGCACCTTTCCTAACACAGGAATCGTTTTTTTCGGGTTGCCTATCAAAAATGTGTCCAACATAAAGTGTCCTGAGAAGGGGAGAAATTAGCTTCCCTGTTTTCTTCCGCAACACAACGCTAATCAATACAGGGGGAAGGACAAATTTCACCCCAAGATGTCATGCCTATCGATGCAGTAATCATCAGTAACTGCTTCCCGAATGGAACAAATTTACGAGACATTATTGCTGGGAGCTGCTGACGAGGATGTTCCGATCATTAACTTTCACTAATAAAGTGCATTAACGAGCGATAAATTAGATACGGAACTGATGGGGTGTTGAAAGAGTGTCCTTACAGTATTGTATTGTTCCTTTGGAAGGAAGTTACATGGTAAGGAGACTAAGCTAAAAAGTCTAAAATTGTTAAATAATTTTCTTACGAATGAATGCTGAAAGCAATTGCACAACTGTACCCCGGTTTTTTTAAGCTTTCCAAATTTATGAAACGCGAATGCACCTACACCTCAGGATGCAATGGTTTTCCTCCCGGCTGACTTCTTGTTGGTCCTTCCCCCCATTACAGTAGCGCAAAGCTTTCACGCAATGCAGCCGGTCGTAAGGAGCAAATAAACAACACATAAAAATGGAAATGATTACCACACCCGCTCGATTTTTCCCCTCACGAAAAGCAAGCAGCTAAATGACTTCTTTACCACATGACTAAGCATCGCAGCCGCACCGTCGAGTTCGACAGAAATGCACGCGACGGAATGCACATATCCAATTCTGGCGGTCGCCCCTGCCTTCATTAGAAAGCCTGAGCCAAAGCAGAGCGTGGAGAATAAAATGCACCCAAAAGCTTTTACGATGCCGTTTTTATGTTTGTAATTCCACCATTATACACACATAATTTTCGGACAATTTTATACCACCACCGTCCCCAGACGGGTGTGTGCATCCCCTCTTCCTTGCATTCATAGGGTTTTTTTTTTGGTTAGTAACAATTCCAAATTACTGTTTCTGTGCGCTTTCCCTCATGGCTCAATTTTAAGAGGGTGCATACGGAGCTGTTCCTTCCTTCGGACGATGCACAATTTCTTTCCCTCATGTGCGCCGCCACGTTGTTACAGAGCCCTCCGTGCATGTGATGGAATGCATTTTATCGGAGCACAAACGCGGGAGGGAGTGAGAGAAAGATGTCGGTCGGCATTAATGACGCCGGTGCGCACCTCTATCCCGTGGGTACGGGTGGGTTTTTGGCCGTAATCGAGGAAAGGCATTTTTAATTTTATTATTCAAAATAAATTAAAGCCAATAATTGGAAACACGTTGGCAGGGAGCGGTAAAGGTGAACAGGCGGGTAAACCTGCAGCGATCATAAAACGGCAGCAACGTGGAGGAGAAGCAGTGTAGCGACTCTCAAATTCCTCTAAATTTTATCGAAAATTCACCAACAGATGGTAAATTTTGATTGCAATTGATATGAAATTTCGATCAAGCTGTGTTTAAAGTTGATTTTAACAAAAATTCAATATTCGTGCATCGATAATCAGCTGGGTGCATTGTACCTTGCCAACGGTTTTAATTTATTTGACGTTAATTATCAACAGAGTTATAAAAATTCCTCAATTTCCCACAAATATTCTTGATAGAGTCACTCATTAGCAGCTCCAACATTTAATTTACATTTAAAGTCTATAATTATCCTTAAATTAGAACGAAAAGAATGGAACAGAAACGGTGGTTTTATAAACAATTCATTAAAACCTAACCTTTTTGATGACCAATCGACCTCAACCTCTCCGCGCTCTGCACAATCTTTTAATTAAAATGTGTCATCATTTGCACTGGCCGGAAATTCAACTAAACCTCGCCCGGTCCAGTAAGATAACGCGTGCAGCGCATTTATCACAAGGAAATAATCGTAATATAATGAAGTTTTGATCTACACCCTGCCCAATTGTAAATCCGCTCCTGTGTGCGTTCCGGCGGACACGGGGTGGCCGGTCGGCGACCAAACAGGATATTAACCCTACCGCGCACGTTCACACATTACCCAGCGGTACACAGCGTAGACAGAAAAACGGGTTCAGGATTAACCGGAGGACACGGGAACGAGCAGGACCGTTCGCAATTAACAGCCACCACGGCGTTACAGAGTTGTGCCAAACAAAAAAAAGCAGGGGTTCACCTCTTGTCCCTCTAAAAATACAAGGGATCGTGTCGGCACCGATGGGGGGGAGGGGGGGAGAAAGGAACTCAAGGTGTAAGGGAGTCTAACTCCAAATAAATTCGATTATAATTATGCCTCTCTGTGCCTCTTCCATCCGGCTCCCTTCAATCCACAGCGATGCGAGATGATTTCAATTGCACCACACCGCCAGGAGTCCTATCCGTTGTCAGCTGGCCGGAGTGCTGGGCTGGGGCAGGCGGAACGTGGCCGTGTGTGTGTGTGTGTGTGTGTGGCGGGGCAGATACATCTCAAGAACCAATTGAAACCCATCGCCCATCGAGTGCGCTCAACCCGGTTTCGGCTACTGGAGTTTGTGGCCAGCCAGACGGAGGGAGATTGTAAACCAGTCCGAGGCCAGCTTCTCGTCCTCGTGCACGGGTTTTAACCCCTTTTTGAAAAACACTCACACATGCAGGCAGTCCAACGTTTTGCACAATTCGGAAAAGTTTTGCATTCTCGTGGTGCCGGTTTTGTTGTGTGCCGCTTTTCGCAACACCACTGATTCGCATCGCGAGATGCCTATAGGAGAGGGAGCCTCGACCTAACCTCAACCCTTGCGCTGGACTGAGCTGCAGTAGTGCGCAACTTTTTTTTCCGATTGAACTGACAAAAGGATACACATATCTATGAGGTGCTGCGACAGAAAACGAACACACACACATCCGGTCGCGTCTCGGCTTGGGAGACACTCGAACGTGTGCTAGAGGAAGGGAGGGCCGAAACGTGTTTACCCCTTTTTCGCATGCACTTTTCACTGCATTTGATAAAAAGGGACTGAACGAGAGAGAAAGAGAGAGAGAGAGAGAGAGAGAG